>CAVNYN010251282.1:7639-115087 GCA_963692815.1 Nyctanthes arbor-tristis
CCCCCCCCCCCCCCCCCCCCCCCCCCCCCCCCCCCCCCCCCCCCCCCCCCCCCCCCCCCCCCCCCCCCCCCCCCCCCCCCCCCCCCCCCCCCCCCCCGGAGATAAAGGACACCGGGATTCCTAGTACATGGTTCTTAAACCCGATGTAGGAAATGTTTGCACACGACCCCTCCAATGCTATTGCTTATTGTCTAAGATAAATGCTTTTCTTTCTTTCTTTTCTTTTTTTTTTTTTTTAAATTACTTATTCAACATCAAAATTTTTGGATACCAAAGTTCAAGATGATGTACTTATATAGCTCATTCAGAAGTCCTGGTAGTGTTAACTCGACAGAAAGAACAAAAACAAGAAATTGAGACTAGTGCAGACGATGAAAGGATCAGGGGAAAAAACAACTGATCAGCCACATTACTACTGTCGCCTATTGTCCGGGCTTCTCAGCCTTATCAATTTTACTCTTCCTTTCTTCCAGGCGCTGATTCTGACCTCTTTTTCGTTCTTTACCAATCTACATGGCCTCATAGAGCTTTCTGTCCGTACTCGAGATGAAGACCTTGGACATGCTGTCTTGATCCTGAGCAAATTGTTTGGAATCTGGTAAAGAATCCTCAACAGCATCTGCATCCTTTGCAGCACCTGTGCTACCACCATCTTCATCCTCGCTCAGATTTGAACAATGACAATACACACTATTTTTAAGCTCCTTGTTAAGATCATCAAGATATTCGCGTCCATTCTCAGCAGCTTCAATTTTGTCTTTCCCATCATCAGATCATCCCGGATAGATTTTGAGGGTCACTCAAATGATCTTTCCTTCGAGTAGTTTGGAGCCGTGCAATTTCTTGAGCATATTCAGGAACATAACCGACTGCTTCATAGTCAACAAAGGGCGACAAATGTGGAGGAGCAACCCTTCCCACCAAGTATTTGTTCGTTTCCAATATTAAACCGAAATTTATACAATCATAAATCCATTGTGGCTGAACATATTCTTGTGAAAGGTACTTGTGCTTTTGAGGTGGCCTATCCAAAATCTGATGAGTAATGCTCTGGTTAGATTCCTCCCAAGAAACAATACCACCAAACGCATGAATGACAAAAAATAACGACTCCCTCTGCACCTCGCGGCTCAGGAAGAATCTCATATCCATGAACAAGTAGCTCCGACATTCCATGGTTTTTGCATCCTCATCCTCTTCATCAACAACATAATTAGCACCAAGATATCTTGTAATAAAAGCACAAAGATCTTCCAGTCGAGCGTCAACCATGGGTGGGTCTTGACTTTTATTGATTGGTAGAGTTTGTAATTGACAAACTCAAGCTGAGTCTCATAAAATTTCAAGAAAGTTAACATGATTTTGTAATCAACATCAGTTGGCACTACCTGTCGCAGAGCATGAGGAGTCAACCAAGTAATTTTCTGTCCTTGAATCTCTGCCTGGTAATATATGCCTTTAACAGAAAATTTTCATTTCGGACAGAAATGAAAGCTTTCTTTAATCTATTTGTGCAACATATGTAACCCTGCCACTCAAGATTCAATCTTTTACACTTACGAATTCGGTCAACTTCGATATGTTCCCTTTCTAAGGCAGGCAATGCAGCAAATAAATGTACCATGCTCAATCAATCATCCAAATCCATTAAAGCATCTATGAAAATTGGGTACCTTCCTTTGATAAGCCTTTCTAAAGGGTAATCAGGCTTCTGGCTTTTCAAGCCTTTGAGCAAGATCCCGATTCTTCGTTGCCTTCGCCTTTTTCAGCTTCTTCTCGTAGACTCGATCCTCTCTTAATTTCTCCAGCAGAGGCTCGTGTTTGAGAAAAATGATATCTTTTATATGATAATGGGCATGGTGGTTTGATCCCTTCGCATTCTTCGTCTTCGGCTATTGCATTCTTCTTCTTCGGCTATTTAATTATTCTCTTGTCCATTTTGACATTTTCATGCACTCGATTGTGATAATTGTAAATATAATTAACAACGACACATCGTTCGAAATATTATTCGATTACATTTCATTTGTTAACTTTACAATGATGTTGGCTTTAAAACGTTTTTTGAAGACACCAACACACTTTCAAGAATAAGTTGTTGAAGTATGCTTGGTCATTTTCATCAATAAAAAATCTCTAATAACAAAATGTTAACTAAAAGTTTGAAACAGAGTTTCATTTTACAACCTAACAAAAATTATAGGTAAGTATTAAGCAACCAAGATAACATCTTTAGTTGTAGGCCATTGGATCGAATTGTAAATAAAAAAAAAAAGGCAAATGATTATGGTAACAGGAAATGAGATTTTGAAAAAAGTAAATCACGCTTCACTCACTTTGGGGAAAAATAGAGTGAGTAAAAGTTCACAATATAAAAGCTTGTTTGATTCATTCATTGTAATATATTCATATATTCTATTCAATAAAAATGACACCATGTCAACATTTTAACCAAAACAAACAGTTAAATAATGAGTGTTTGTTTACTTGTTCTGCAATGGAAAAGAGTAAAAAAAAAAAAGAATTAAGAATTCGAAACGTCAATTTTTACTGATGAGTGGGGCAGGTGCGAAGGGGGTGGGGGATGAAAAAGGGGGTAAAAATTGGGTGGCGGGAATCCTAATATTAAATGAAAGAAATGAGGTGAAAATATTTAATGATATGTAGTGTGATGATTGGTTAGATGTACCACTTAAGATAATACATTTACTGTGCCTAATTTTTTCTCACTTATATGACTAGTTGTGGTTTTTTTTTTTTTTTTTTTTTTTTTTTTTTTTTTTAAGACATGTTATCAGCTGTCTTGACATTTTTTTTAATAAATAAAGTAAATTTCATTGAAATAGAAAAGATGATCTGACTTGACCCGTGAACAATGGGTCCAAATACAACCAAAAGAAATTGACTTGGTCCAAAATATCAAAAACATCCTCAACCAATTTACCAATTTGGACTAAAAGTCAACAACTATTATCTTTAACCATTCACACACATATGGGTGAAAGATGATAGGTTGTTAATTGATTTTTATTTGTATTCTCTCTAATATATGTTTGATAGAGACCCGTTCACACACATATGAGTGAAATATAATCCGTTGTTGACTGATTATTAATTGTATTCTCTCTAATGTAAACAAGGATTTTATTTTACCTACACACATGCATATTATTATATATGCCTGTGTATGTGTCAAACATCTAGATTACAAGCACCCAACACTTGTAGTCTAGATGTGTGTTATGTGTTATACGCATGCATGGGCAAAATAAAATTGTCTCTAATGTATGTTCAATAGTGACTAAGTATCTTTTAATGTTAAAATTTCTTATTGTTGTTCTCCCCGTGCAACGCACGAGTGAGAATTATAGTAATCTTTAATAAAAAAATTAAATTTCTAAAATATGTGAAACTAGAGTTAAAAAACAGACAAAAAATTGGAAAAAGAATTAAGAAAAGAGAAGGATTTAGAAGGTCAAAAGTCAAGTATTAATGAATTAATTAATTTAAATAATAATAAAAAAACTAAATAACTAAATGTTAGATGGGAATATTAATGTACAATTATAAAATAAAATAAGCATAAGGGGAAATCAAAAGTTCCTTATTCCTCCTTTTATGTATACGAGTAATTCAAACGTGCGTTGTACGCTATCTGTATCATAAAAATTATTTACATAATGGTAGAATATATTTTTATTATAAACACATATACTAGCTAAAAGTTATTACAATAAAATAACTTGGTAAGATATGATATATCTTTATTAGCCTAAAAAAACGCACAAAGAAAAAAAATGATACGAGTCAAGACTCACATGTCTAATAGTATTTGAGTATATTTCTCACACCTTTCATCAATGTTCAACTCTTCCCCTTTACAATTCCTTTGTCATAATAAAAAAATATCCTTTTTAGATTATTATTATTATTATTATTATTATTATTATTATTATACTTACATTTAGAATGCTCTTAATTAGGGCAATTTAAAAATATTATTTGATTGAATATTTATCTTTACTTATTATATTTAAGCTAAATTAACATTATTGTATAAAATAAATAATAAACATATAATTTTATAATCATTAAGAATGTCTTAAAATTGTTTTCTAAATCAAATGAATTCATTTATGAGATCACAAAATTTTCATAAGAATGCCATTAATAACTGTAATAAATTTGATTAAATTGTTGAAAACCCCAAGTATTTAATGAAATAAAGTTAAAAAAAATTAAAACGGTTTCTAAAATGTTAATTATTTGATAAAATATACAACTTAAAATTATAAACATATCTTCAAATTAATTTGAATGAAAATATTATGAGAATCAAAGGATACTTTAATAATTGTATATATGAAATAGTGATGCTTAATTTGCAATAATTATCAAAGTTAATAATAATTTTAGGTGAATTATGTCTAATAAACAAAAAAAAGCATGTAAATCTAATTGTTTTTGTTTTGAAATTAGGAGAATTGTACACACTTAGAATTTTTCTTTTTAAACAAATTACATGGACAAAGGTTTGCAAAAAATAAAATAAAATAAAATAAAAATACATGAACATAGTATATTAAAACTCGTGTCAATATTTTGTTAATATAAAAGCATATTTTTAAATAAAACTAAATGGAATAATTTTTTCCTTTAAATTCAAATAAAAGAATCATACTAAAAACTTTGTAAGCAAATTAAATTTATTTAATGAAAAAACCAGACTCATAAGTAATTATTACTTAATAAATACCATTTATTACATAATTACACTACACAAAATACTGATTAATGACATAATTATTTATATGAATTAAATATTAATTAATTGTAAAATTAAAAGGGTAGTATTGATATTAATAAAAAATATCGATGGTAAAAGAGGGAAGTGAATATTTTATACTCATTTTCTCTTTTATATAGTAGTGATTATAGTAGATAGTGGGGGTGAAGATATAAATTTACAATATTTCTTCCTCTAGCTTACTAGCAGTTAGAAAATGAAAAGTTTTTTAATTATTGAATTGGTTAAAGGTTTAGATTTATTACACCAACGTTAAATTAAGTTTTAAAAAAAATGCAATAGGTCAATTTGGAAATATATATATATATAACTCCATTTTATTACTTTCAATGATGATATGAGTCACGAAGATGTACTTACTATATTATAAGTACATAATAATAGAAGCTAGATATGAGATATAAGACAGCTTTTTAACAAGTAGAAGCTAGCGATATAAGATCTAAAATTGAGTTGTGTTCCCGTATATTTAAAAAAAAAAAAAAGGTAGCAGAGGCTGGAATCATATTGTTCCTTGTTTGGCTAACTAACTATCATTAGTAAAACAATTAGTTAAAAACGGCTGTGTTTGGTTTCAAATTTGATTGTTCGTCTAAGTACTAACTAACTACTTCTATTATATTTCTTTAAAAAAAAAGCTAACTACTTCTATTGATAAATTAAATAAAAAAGGCTAAAAAATTGTTCGATGATGACGATGATCTATGTATAATAACAGATTGTCATAAACGTACTATTATGACATTCGGACCACGTTCACATAATCATTTGAGTACAACCTTTCTTCTCTGAGTAACACTATTAGAAGCACACAAAATCATCACTTTATATATAGAAGAGTGAATTAAGATAAAACTTTGATTCTCCTTGCTGTTGAATTTTTCTTTAAAATCCAATTTACCCTTCACTTAGAGTGAGAGAGAAACTTTTGATTTCCCCTTTTACCCTAATTTTAATTCATAATTTTATATTAATGTCCCCATCTAACATTTAATTAATTTTCCTTCCAAAAACAAAACATTTAATTAATTTAATTTTTATTTATTATTGCTAATATTTGTAATCAATTCATCAATTTTATTTAAAAAAATCATTAATGCTTAGACATTTTTTGTGCCAAGACCTTCTCTTTTCTTCATTCCTTTTCCATTTTCTGTGTCTTTTTTGACTTTCATGCAGTTATGGAATTTAATTTTTTTAATTAAAAATGATTTTAGATTTAAAGTTATATTAGCTTTCAATTTCATTTTATATGCTACACATGGTACAACTTAGATTAATGCTTTACGTATAGATCACGTTGATCACTTTGGAAATGGAAGAATCTAGCTGAAAGGAAATAATGAAACGTGATCTCAAATTAATTTTCTTATTCGACATACCTGATGTTTGTCGATTAAGCTACTTAACATTGGATTTATCACTTTATTCTACGGTAGAGGTCGCTCGCCATCACACGTGTGTCACTCCTCTTTATATTTTCATCAATTACCTCCAATAAAGTTCAAAATAGCATTATAATTATTTCAAATACGTGTATATATGATTCCCTTTTTATGTAAGACATGCAATACTCGTATTTACTACTTGTATAAAGAAAAGAAATAAAGGACAAATTATATTATATCATATCAAAATTTTCATTTTATCTTATTCGCAAGTTATATATTCCAATTTAATTCTTACTAGTCACTACTATCTAAAAATTAGGACAACATACAAAGTTAACCAAATTAATTTGATATCACGTGCAATGCATGTTTACCTCACTAGTACTTTAGCGCCTGTTTGTGGATCCCGCGAGTGATGGCACAACTGTAAATATCTTGGCGCACACAAGATCTTGGGCAATTTGAATGGGTAGGAGATGGGGCCACCACGTAAAGAATTCAAACTTTCTGCGCAAATGTCTCCTTGGGAATTGATTCAAATTTATTATAAGACATGACTTATAATTTGCCAACTAAAGCAATTCAAACAGGCTCTTAAAAGAGCAATGATAAAAGTAATCCAATTATTATGACTCTTGAGTAAACGATGAAGGAATACAAGATATTTTCAAATTGTGGTGCATTGTAAAAAATACTTACCTACAATGATGTATAATCAAATGTTTGTATTTAAAAACTTCTTATAATTAATTAATAGACACTTGGTAAGATATCATTAGAAGTCACTATGATTTATCACTTAAGTGCAAGTTTTCTTCCTACATCTCCAATGCAACGGTGTCTAATCTATGTTAAAGTATGCCACATCATTAAACTAGACATTGTGTATTAGATTTTCCCCTCCAATGGGTATAGTCTTCAATCACATTTTGCTGACATGGCAAAATAAAAATTAAACACTGTGAAAGGCACTGTTCGAGTGTAGAAAGCCTGTTGAATAGGCTGACTCAGTAGAATCGGTGAAAAAAGAGCGCGTCTTTGAACCAAAATCAGAAGAAAACAAATTTGGTGAAATTTTAATTCACAAATAAAGACAATTTATAACAAATTCACACTCACCTAGATAGTTCCAGCAGGTAATTCATCCTTTTCATTCCAATTCGCAATGAAATTCGAGAAGGAAATGATGGCGTCCACAGTGAAATTGAAGAAGTTATATTCTTAAAGCTAATTACTGTATTAAAAACGTTAAACATGAATGTATTGATTGCTTTTATTTCCATAAAATATATTCCACGTAGGCACTTATATTGGGCGGTGAGACATTATGCATTGAAGCCCAATTTTATACCTTAATGTCTAGTTACTAGACATTATATTAGGTTGATTAGAAACCCGTTTATTTATTTGACAATTGGCAGACTTTATTTAGATTATACACTGTTACATTAGATATACTCTTATAGGTACAAAAAAAAGGGATACATGAGCTACTTACGGTCCATCCCTATATAGAATTCTTTGTCATTATCTTCTTCCCCAAATCTTACTGTTAGTTTCGTTTGGGAGAAAGCTCTAATCTAGTTAATTATATATTACTTTTATTTTTGGTCAAATAAGATAACTAAACCAGATTCTTAATATGCATGTAAATGGGCGTTGTTAACCAAATTTCCAGAGAAAGGAATCTTGATTAGTTTAACATTGATAAAACTAGTGGATGCACCAAATCCTTTGTTGTTGGACTAAGTTACCTAAGGTTTTAACTTCCTCGTACTTCACTTATAAGGTTTGACAATCAAACCATAAAGCGCATGTCCCAACCTAATTTTTTTTTTTTTTTGGAATTAATTTTGCTTCCTTCTTCAATCTTGTATAAATAGGGATCCATTGTGGAGTCAAATACACAAAGTATTATAGGTTTATAAAGTTTCACTGCAAAAATGGAAGCTAAAGACAATGGCTGCTGCATGAAACTTTGGTTCTTATTATTTTTAGCCGTTATCAAACTCAGTTTTATGGCAGCTTCACCAGAGCCAGAAACTCACTACCATAACTTTGTTGTATGCATTTCATACCCTCTCTTATTCTGTTGTTGTCTTACATTTTGTTAAGACTCAATCACATGTTTTCCGGTTCGCTCAGGTTCAAGAAACACCGGTGAAGAGGCTGTGCAAAACCCACAACATAATCACAGTTAACGGGAAATTTCCAGGGCCAACTATTGCTGTGAGAAATGGAGATTCACTCGTTATCAAAGTCACGAATAGAGCTCGTTACAATGTCACTCTCCATTGGTAATTATTAATTTGTTTAAAATTTCATCAGTTATCTTTTCAGAGCTGATCACGTGCCCATGGGCAGTTATTATACTTCCCAGTACAATTAGGTAAATTCAATAACCAACCTCAATAGGTATTATACATTGAGGTAGGTGATCAAACTATATTATCCTTTTGCTTCTAGCATGACTTTTGACAATATTAACTAAACTAGTATACTAAGGAGTCCTAGGTTAAAAACATAAAAACTGAAGACAATGTGTGTGTGTGTGTGTATGTGTGTGTGTGCGTTGAAAAGATAATAAGAATGTTCTTTTTCACAATATAATTCTATCAGAATGTGACCTAAAAGTGTTTGTGTTTCGATCAGGCATGGAGTACGTCAAATGAGGACGCCATGGGCTGATGGTCCCGAGTATGTCACACAATGTCCGATTAGGCCAGGAGGGACTTACACTTACAGGTTCACAATCGAAAACCAAGAAGGTACATTGTGGTGGCATGCTCACAGTAGATGGCTCAGAGCCACCGTCTATGGAGCACTTGTTATTTTACCGAAACTTGGCTCCTCATATCCTTTTCCAAAACCTGACTTAGAAGTCCCGATTATTCTTGGTAAATCGACCTGTCTAATCCTTTGTTTACTCTTAGAATTAGCCTATTTTTGAGTTAGCTACCTAAGCTCATGTTTGTGTACATGGAAACAATTGATAGGTGAATGGTGGAATCGAGATATCATTAGTGTTATGAGACAGGCTTTATTTACTGGTGCAGCACCAAACGTTTCAGATGCGTATACTATCAATGGACAGCCCGGTGATTTGTACAAATGCTCTGGCAAAGGTATGCTTCAATTCTTAATCAAGAAACAGAGGAGGAACTGATGAAAGGTTCGATGAATTTATTGTTGTTTCTCTGTTCCAATGTAGATACCATAAAAATCTCAGTGAAATCCGGGGAAAGGGTTCTTCTTAGAATCATCAATGCTGCACTAAATCAACAACTGTTTTTCTCCGTTGCCAACCACAAACTAACCGTTGTTGAAGCAGACGCCGCATATCACAAGCCATTTAAAACCCGGGTCCTCATGCTTGGACCAGGGCAGACTACTAATGTCCTGCTGACGGCCGATCAGCCACCAGCTCGTTATTACATGGCGGCAAGTGCTTATGCTACAGCACGGAATGCACCGTTTGACAACACAACCACCACTGCTATTATCGAGTACAAAAATGCCAGGAGCAGATCATCCTCGAGTCCTGTTTTACCTCGATTACCAGCCTTCAATGACTCTGCTACCGCAACTGCATTTTCTACTCGATTGAGGAGTCTTGGTTCGAATAACAAAGTCCCCACCAAGATTGATGAGAACTTGTTTTTCACAGTGGGATTAGGATTTGTCAATTGTATACCGGGACCAAGATGTCAAGGACCAAATAATACGCGATTTGCTGCGAGTATGAACAATGTGTCCTTTGTTCTACCAAGAAGGACCTCATTGTTACAAGCCTATTACCAAAATATACCAGGAGTTTTTACCACAGATTTTCCTCCGGTTCCACCAGTGAAATTCGATTACACGGGCAATGTGAGCAGGGCATTGTGGCAACCGCTCTTTAAGACTAAACTCTACAAGATGAAGTTTGGTTCAAATGTACAAATTGTGTTGCAAGACACTGCCATTTTCTCCACAGAGGATCATCCTATTCATCTTCATGGATACCGTTTCTTTGTCGTAGGACAAGGGTTTGGAAATTTCAATCCCCGAACAGATCCTGCTAAGTTCAACCTTGTCGATCCACAACTTCGGAACACAATAGATGTGCCTGTTGGTGGATGGGCAGTCATACGTTTTGTGGCCGATAATCCAGGTAAGATGATGATCACATATTTTAACAAAATCATCGGTCTTAACTAATAAACCAGCTATTTATAACCTTAATTTCTCCTCGTTTTCGACAGGGGTTTGGTTGTTTCATTGTCATATAGATTCTCATCTGACCTGGGGTCTGGCTATGTCATTCTTGGTTGAAAATGGGAAAGGGGAACTAGAATCCATTGAGCCTCCTCCAGCTGATCTTCCTGCCTGCTGAGAATTATCAAAGAACAAAGACTAATAAATGTGAAAAGTTAATTTTCGGTGTTTGTATAATCTAGTTATCAATTCAGCTGTTCTGTTTTCAGCATTCTCCTCTTGATTCTTGTCCTGATTGGTTCATTGTATCCCACTGAAATTTATTGAAATTTACTAACATGTTGTGTTCAGTATTTGCATAATCTAGTTATCAAGTCGCATTTTTAAACCAAGCGGGTTTAGCTCGGTTTGAAATTTCAACCCGACTTGGAGTCAGGTTGGTTTCTGGTTGGGCCCAAACCCAACGAACCCAACTTGGCACCAACACCTAAAAGGGAGAGTGTGATTCAACTACACCTTCATTGATATGACCTTAACCGTATTTATAGAAACCTACAAAGTCCAATGTTTTTTTGGCGCGATAAGCTTTCAACAACGTTACTTTCAATAAAAGTGACTTAAACATAACTTTTGGCGCGATTATTGTAACTCTGGATACAAGGATTGTTTCTCTTATGATAGTAGACACAACTTGTGCAATAAAAATTCAATTGTCACATGGTTGTATATTCTGTAATGCAGCAATAAATACAACGTATAATGCCGCCTTCACATCCACAACAACCCAGCAGTCTTCTATGCGGCAATCGGCCAACAGAGTCGAGTTTTGGTTCCATGAGTGGGGTGCGAAGGGAACCTTTGTTACTCGAGGTGGAAATAGGTGAGGTATGAGACTCATTGGCATTTGAAGCATGAACCAAAGGGTTGCCGAGATAGTACAGAAGTGCAAAAGCCATTAGAACTGCAAGCATTTTAGCCATAGTCATGTTTGAAATGGTTAAGTTAATTAATCTGGGAGTGAAGTAAAACTCATGCATTAAGCAGAGATTTATATAGAGTCAGTGGCTAAGGGCTGTTACAAAAGGAACAACTTACTGACTTAATCTACATGCCATTTGTCTTAAATAACTTGTTACAAAAATGCTATGTTAAATATTTTATTGTAAATGAGTTATAAATCTTTGAGATAAAGTTCAAGGGTTACATTAGTGCATTAATTAGAAATATTAAGATATGCTTGAATTTATTAAGTTTTAAGACCTGGCTTTAAGTTACTTATGTCTTATGGAATAAATTTAAAAAAAAAAAAAGTTAAATTTCATAGTAACTAAAAGTCGATATAGATTTTTTTTTTTTGGAGCAAGAAAAGAAATATATTTTATTTGGGGGACAAAAACTACGTAAAAAATTATGCAATATAAATGTAAAGTGGGTCTTAATTTGTGGTTTCAATTATACTCTAGCGGTTAGATCTAATGTTTGAACCACACCTGTCCCTTTCCGAAGTTCCCTTCTCTCACCTAAATGTAGGTCTTAACTTAAAGTTTAATAAGAGTCAATTTTCATTTTTCAGCAATAAATCCAATCTTTCCTAATTCCTTCCGTTTAGTCCACATTATATTTATAACTACTTAATTTTCTTCAATTTAGTCTCTCATAATTTATTTAATTCAATATTTTTTTCTTTTTTAAATTAAATTTAAATAACTAACATCCCCATGCTTTAATATAATGATTCAATTAATTCATAATTATTTTTACATTGATGTCGATCAATTTTGTTCACAAAAAAATATATTTTTTATTTATTATTTATTTTTCACAATATACCTAATTTAATAAAACACAGACAACACTGTTGGCATTGAATTTCAATTGAAAAAGAATCCCGGTAATAATGCTTATAATTGTATATATGGGCATTGTTCTTAAAAAGCGTCAATAATATTCAATATAGGGCAAAACAAAACATTTTTATTTACTTAAAAAAATCCTTGATTAGTATTACATAAATTTTTTTTTTTTTTGAACTGACAATTACATTAATGAGTAACCTTACGTGAATAACTTTGGCAAACGGTTAATTCTCTCACTCAATTTTTTTTTTTTTTTTGGTTTCACACACGTTCATCAGTGTCCCGTTCACAGCCAAAAGTCAAACGGGTGTTTTAATTGGGACAACACACATGCGGATGATGAACGTTAGTTTTGGTCACCCACTAGACGTCTGGTGGGATGCGTCGCCAGACGTCTAGCGTGGTGCACAATTACAACACACCACGCTAAATGTCTGGTGACGCATCCCACTAGACGTCTAGTGGGTGATCAAAACTCACGTTCATCATTCATAATTAATTAATCTCTTTTAAATTCTTTTATCATCCTTTCTCGCCCCGCGGCAGCTGCTGCTTCTAATATCCCTTTTTCTTTTCCTTAGCTTCTTTGAAGCATATTCATTTTCATGACTCGTGAGGCGTTTGATCAAAATTGGAAGGCAAAAAAAAAAAAAAAGGGTAGTTGCATATATGAATTTTTCACTCAAAATATGTCACATTTAAATATATATTTTCGTCAAAAAGTCACAAATACAAGTCATATTTGTTTTATTTTTAATTAAAAAATCATATATAGAATTCTATCATAAATAGATATATTACATTCATTGTTATATATTTTTGTCAAAAAGTCATGTACGCTTATGTTTGAAAATAATCTTAGGCCACAATTAATCTTACTTGAATATTTGTGGGTAAATTATCACCAAAAATGCTTGACACTTTCATTAATTAATTAGATAATTATAATTTTGTATTCAGGAGCAATAGAAAAGAGAAGGAATACGTGAAGAAAGAAAAAAGAGAGCCCGATTAAGATCTTTTAAAATAAATAATAAATAAATAAATATGAGACGAAAAAACTTTGAAAGAAATACACTTTCCGTGTCCTACACTAGAGGGACACAAATTAAGCCGTGATTTTGCGATGATGGAAAAAAGTTCACAGCATCTCGCCCTATTTCCTCAATCCGCTGAAATTTGGGTCCACACCCCACCGCCTCACCCCAAGGTATACGACAATGCAATTCGTTTAATTTAATTAGTTAATTAAATTTAAAATGTTCACATTTCTCTCTCTCTCTCTCTCTCATAAATTTTTTTTGAAAAAGAGCAATTAACATTTATTAATAACTGGGTCATCCAATACATTAAAAACAAGTTGCCTATGAAGGCACTCAGGTGCCAAATTCATAGAGCACAAGTTAGGGAATATTCTAACCTTCTTTGCTATTTCATGCATAGCCATATTTGATTGTCTAGGGGTAAACGTAATAGTGTGATTCACAAGTCTTTGAAGGGAGCGTCTAATATCTTCTATAAGAAGTCTGAATTCCGTAGCATTGTCTTCATACTTGTAAATAGCATCTATGATGACCTTAGCATCTAATTCAATGGTCGCTGTTTGCAATCCCAAAGATAGCAACCAAAAAATAGCTTCTCTAGCTCCTATTGCCTCTGCTTCTTTTACAGCATATAAGCCCTCAAAAACCTGTGTACGATGGTCGAGAAATCCTCCATTCTCATCTATCAGAACCACGCCAATCCCTATTCGGCGATCCGCTTCGAATAATGCCACATCAACGTTGCATTTTACCATTTTGCCAACGAAAAGTCCTAGGTTTATGGTGAGTTTGGGCTTTTCTTCTCGACTGCACTTCCTTCCATTTTTTCAAATAGCTAAGGCCATAAGTTACTATTTGTTTTGGGCTGAAGAGCTGGCCCGTCCACAATTTTGCATTACGTTGCCTCCAAATCGACCACAGAATGGCTCTAATATTCTCTACAATGTTTGTATCCTTTATAGTCAGCAGATTTAAGAACCAATCTTTGAAGCTTTCCCAGTCACCAGCATTCAAGCACACGCCAAAATACCACCAACAAGCTTTAGCATAAGCACACCTTAACAATGAGTGAAAGACAGATTCTTCAGCATTACTATATAAAACACAAAAATTGGAGCTTTGAACCCTTCTCTGTATCAGCTTTTCCCTTGTTGACAGGCAATTCTGGCAAGCTCTCCAAAGGAACAATTTTATTTTAGGTGGAAGTTGCAATCCCTACAAACCTTTTCAATTACCATCCTCTAGTAGCTGACCATGATCTTTCTCCAATTCCATTGCTGCTCTATAACCCGATTTGACAATGTACTTGCCGTTCTTGCTAAAATGCCACATCCATCTATCACTTGCATCTACTGACGATAAAGGCTCTTACAAATTTCTTGTACATCTCTGCGAAGGAAAATATCTTCCAACAGTTCCACATCCCATTCCTTCGATCCAGGAATAAAGAACTCATTCATCCGAGTGTTACTCAATTCTTCAATTTCTGGCGTCTCAATTTTAAAATTGGCTTCATCACGTAGCCAAGGGTCTCGCCATATATTAATGCTTCTCCCATCCGCCACTCTCCATCTACAAGCTTTAGCCAACAATGCTCACAAACTCCAAATGCTCCGCGAAGTAAAGCTAGGATTATATCCTAGTTGTAAAGATAAAAAGTTCCCTCATGGGAAATATTTAGCTTTGAGAACTAAAGAAACTAAAGCATTGGGGTTGGTAAGTAATTTCCAACCTTGTTTGCCAAGCATTGCCAAATTAAAAGCTCATAGACTTCGAAAACCAAGTCCTCCATTCTCCTTTCTAGTGCAAAGACGAGCCCATCGAAGCCAATTAATTCCTCTACTTCCGTTGGCCTTTGACCCCCACCAGAACGAATTCATCATCCATTCAAGCTCTTCAGAAAGAGACTGTGGGAGTAGGAAAACAGATATATAATAAGAAGGAATTGCTTGCGCCACCGTCTTGATAAGGATTGCTCTACTTGCCTTTGATAAAAGCTTAGCTTGTCACCCCTGCATCCGATTCCAAAGGCGATCTTTAAGGAACCTAAATACAGCTTTTTTCTTACTCCCAATAAGATATGGCAGTCCTAAATATCTTCCTGTAGCTAGCGAGTTGTTCACTTCAAGTAAATGAGAAAGATTATGTCTCATATCCTAATCCACATTTGCACTATAGAAGATGCCTGACTTCTCAAAATTGATTGATTAGCCCGATGCTTCTTCATATGTGCGAAAGATTCCTTTCATAATCTCACCCTCATGCATAT
Organism: Nyctanthes arbor-tristis; assembly: GCA_963692815.1. Lineage (NCBI taxonomy): Eukaryota > Viridiplantae > Streptophyta > Magnoliopsida > Lamiales > Oleaceae > Nyctanthes > Nyctanthes arbor-tristis. The sequence goes on from CAVNYN010251282.1 coordinate 23,203, forward strand.
TAGCTCTAAAGAAAAAGAAACTGTCATATGCGAAAAGTAAGTGGGAAATACTTAGAGCTCTTCTAGCCACTTTACATCCGTGAATGCTTCCATTAAGTTCGGCCTGGTGGATAAGAGATGTAAGGCCTTCAACACAAATGATAAATAAGTATGGAAAAGTGGATCACCTTACGTTAGACCCCTCCTAGGTTGAATTGGGCCAACTTCTCGGCCATTGACAAGGATTGTATAGTTCACCGTGTTAACACACAATATAATAATCTCCACCCATTCAGAGTCGAAGCCCAATTTTAGCATAATTTTTCGTAAGAAATCCCAGTACATTCCCATTTTGTCATAAGCCTTACTAATGTCCACCTTCAGCGCCACCTCGCCCCTCTTCCCACGACTTTTCCTTTTCATGTGATGAATCAACTCAAGCGTGATGAGCACATTATCTGTAATGGCTTTACCTGGTACAAAAGCCGACTGGAATTTAGATATCACTCCCAGTAGCAACTTCCTCAACTGATTGGTAAGAGCTTTAACTATAATTTTATATAGCACATTGCAAAGAGCAATGGGCCGCAGATCCTTCATTGATGCTGGTTCATGACATTTCGGGATCAAAGTGATTAGAGTATTATTAAAGGTTGCTAGAAAAGCCTTATCCTTGAGCCACTTGATGCAGGAGCTAGCTATATCTCTTCCGTCGGTTGTTTACACGACGCTCTTCCGATCTTAGTATTCGCTTCGCCATCTTGCAACCACTGAGCTTTTGCTCTTTTTTTCAAGAACAACTCTTCTTTTCAAAAAATATTACCAAGTTCTACCCGCTTGGTTTGATAAGTTTTTGCCTGTTCATTGTTCACATTTCCCTACATCCTGTCAACCTCCTTGTTAAGTTGAGAAATCTACGGTCTGAAGTATTTGGTGAATATGTTGTCCCAACTTGCCAATCTTTTCAAACACTAATCTAATTTCGCTAGAATGTCCGCTTCTTCAAGCCTCTACAGCGAATCCCTTAAAATTTTGTCAAAACCCGGTTCTTTCAACCACCCATTTCAAATTTTCTAGGTATCATAATATGGCGAATATGCTCACTGTCAGTCTCTAGAATAATGTGTGAGTGATCTGACACCAGAGCCAATAGGTTAAGGAGTTTAGCATCAGTGAACATTCTCATCCAATCAGTTGAAGTAAAAGTACGATCAAGGCGTTCTTGCACATAACTATCTTTTCCTCTACTCTTCTCCCATGTATATGGGTGACCATAAAGTGGCAAGTCATTTAAGAAACAATCCAGAATCATCTCTTAAAAACCTCTAATCAGATAATTAGGATGATCATTAAATCTTTTTTTATCGGATGAGTTCAACAGGTCGTTAAAATCTCCAATACAACACCACGACAATGACGATTGTCCATATAGATATCGAATAAGATTCCAAGAGTCTCATCTTTTATTACGTTCAGGGAACCCATAGAACCCTGTTAATCGCCACTGACCCTTGATCGTGTCCTCAATTTCCATATCAATATGGTTTTGAGAATACCCTTTAATAACGTAATTGTGTTTGTCCCATCATATAACATCCACACCTCCTCCTCTACCATGTCTATCAATAGCAAAATGATAGTCGTATTTAAGTTTTATTTTTATTTCATTAGTCTTATTGGAACACACCAACGTTTCAAAAAGAAATATTAGATCTGGCCGTCAAGATTTGACAATCTCGTAAAGAGCAAGCACTGCTCGACGGTTGCCAAGCCCTTGGCAGTTCCAGCTGAGACACCTCATTTCTCCTGGCAGGCCTAGGTCCCAGGTCCTGCCGCTATCCCATTTTTGGGTTTGCTTGAACATCGCAGATCCAACCATTAGTAGCTAGTAACTTTATTTGGGAGTCAACTTGGTTTGAGCCACGTCTCCATTTCTTGGGCTCAATTAAATCAAGTCCAAGTCCCTCTTCATCACTACCAACTTCCTCCTCTAAACCCATTAGTAATTGGTCCGATCTGCCCAACTGGGAAGTGGGCCAAAGAGCAGCCCATGTAACGTTCAACCCGCAACAGTTCATGTCGTTGGGTGCTTAGATGCTGGGTCAATATTCCAGAAGGGTCAATGTTTGCCATGCTTTTCTTTTCTTTCTTATCTCTGATATCTCCTTCCAAAACGACAGTTTTTGGCTCCATCTTATCAGCTGCAGATTGATGGTTGTGTTTTTTATCCTCCCAAACTGAATCTCCACCGTCCCTCAAGCATTTCTCACATGATGTTTCAACATTACGACGTGGTCCAGGTCGAAGCCAAAGACCCCAACCTCTTACCATTTCCAAATCTGGAGCATTAAAAAGCTTCTCACAAAAACTCTCTTTGTGTCCCAATAAGCCACAAATATAACAAAAGCCTTTCATACTTGAATGAAACGATTGTCCAATCTCCTTTCGGGTTCTTAATCTTCTTCCAATGCTTTAGAGGGCTACGTATATCAATGGTGCACCGAATGCGCATATATTCAGACCAAATTCCTACATTATTCTTTGAATCATATTCCACAAATGAGCCTACAAAATTACCCAACTATCGACCAACTTTTTTGGACATAAAACCCACCAGCAACTTATACACCCGAACCCAGAAATTGGCCTCATATAAAGGAACTTGTGAAGGAATATCACCAGGCTGCAAACGGGGTAGCAACAGGAGATGATTGTCAAATGCCCATGGAACCCCTTCACTAACTCGTTTCAGATCTAGCTCATGGAAGAATTGAAACATAAAAAGAGTATTACTTATCTCTTTTGCTTGCATACCTTTGAGGGGTCTCCAGATATTGGCCAAACGATTTTTCATAGCCGTAAAGTTGACATTCCTATCAGTCAACAAACTCCCTAACAGGTACAGTTCGACGTCCTCGACAGTGGTATCCCCAGTCCCTGCCTCCAGAATGATTTCTTCATCCTTCTCAGTAGAAAATGTTAACTTTGCAACTTGTTTAGCCATTTTGTGTAGTTTCAGCGAATCTAAAGCTCGTAGACTCTCAAATATTGAAAGAAGAAGAAGATGTTCTCCACTGTAGAGAGGGATAGAGATTTCGAGAGAACTCATTCTCTCGCATAATTTTTATTTCCCAGTTACATGTACATTCTTAATTGCACAGAAATTGCACAAATTAAAAGAAGATTAGCTTAATTAGCAATTTAGCACATACATTACGTAAAATTAATAGAGGTTTCCAACTATTTAGTTAAACTAAACTAGTTATTTCACCTATGCGTTGTACAAGATGATAATACCAGATAATATAAACAATTCAAAAAAATTAAATATGATTGTATAAAAAATTTAAACTATAATACTTGATTGTTTATGTGTGTAAAGAAAAACAATATGAGTGCTACCTGTAATATGATATCATTCATTAATGAAAATAAAAATGGTCTACACCAAAAAAAAAAAAACTAAGAAAAATATTGAAATTTTTTTTTTAGAGTTTGTATTAAGCTCTCAGCGTATAACACATGAGAAAATATGTTACATCTAATAAACATAGCTAAAATGATGAGCAATTATACATATATTATTATAACATTTATAGCAAAGTTTGTTGGTTGGTTATCTTTAACACTGATTATAATTTTTTGACCTTTTTCTACAAAATTACATGTGATTTATTGTCCCGTTTGGTTCTTTTTTTTTTTAAACTTTCGTAATATATATTAATGACATCTATTGTCCTGTTTGTTTGTTTTTTTAAAGCTTTTGTGACCTGTATTAATGATATCTAATTTTTCGTAATATATACTTTTTACATACTAAATATTTTAATATATTAACATAATTTAATCAGTGTTTAAAAAATTGAACCGTTATGACCAAGTCTAATGGAAAAATTAAGAGTTGGCTAATACTTGAACCAAATTTGGAAAATAATCTAATGGTGTGATATAAAGAGGGATATACTGGTTCATAATAAATTTTTTTTAATAATGATATATTAAAATTTTAAACTTTTTGAAAACTCAAGACCCATGTAAGTCAAGGCCCTGTTATGAATAATTCTTCTCCAAATATCTTAATATTGACATACATTCTCAATTATTTTTACTAAATAAACAATGCAAGATTCCTTTTCTATTCTAAAAGTCAAAAGTCACATTTCCAATGACCTTTAAACTATAATATTTGATCTTTTATGTGTGTGTAACGAAAAAAATATAAGTATTATTAGTAATACAATATCTTTTATTAATAAAGCTAAAAAATGGTCTACAAAGACTAAGGAAAACATTGAAGAAAATTTACAAATTCGGGAACCAATTCGAAATACAATTAGAAAAATAGTTCGATGACCGATCCGGTTTTCTAAACATTTACAAATTCTAAAATCATTCTGGAAAACAATTGCACAGTATGCGATAAAGACGCTGTACAGTTCACAACAAACTATTTATCAATAATGATCAATTAAAATTTTAAACTTTTTGGTAGCTTAAGACTCATAAGCTAAGACCCTATTATGTATGACCCTTCTTCAAGTAGCTTAATATAGGCGTACATCTTCAAGTCTTTTCACTAAATAACTAATGTAGCATTCCCCTTTCTATTCCACAAGATCCTCAAGTCTTTTCACTAAATAACTAATGTGGTATTTCCTTTCTATTCCAATAGTAACAGTGTCAATGGCTCTTAAAAGGAAATAAAATTTCAGTATTTTTTTAAACAGTAAAAATCATAAAATTGAATGTTCTTTTTTCATATTATTTTAGATAAAAATTAATTTATTTCTATTATTTTATTAAAAAGTTAGCTTTTTCATTTCGATACTAGAATCAATTTGAAAAACATTCACTAATACTAGAATCAATTTGAAAAACAATCCGACAGTGTGAGATAAAGACCAATGCAATTCACTGGTTTATAATTATTTTTTAATAATTATCCATTAAAATTTTAAGCTTTTTAAAAAATCTAGCCCGTAAATTAAGGCCCTATCATGAATTCTTCTCTAAGTAGCTTAATATAAGTGTACCTCTTTAGTTCATTTCGCTAAATAACCAATGTCGGATTCCCTTTCTATGCCTAAAGTCATATTTTCTTTTCTTTTTTTCCTTTTAGCACTTGAACTATCACCCTTGGTCTATATTTTCAATAGCCTTTTTAAGGGAATAAAATTTTAATATTATTTTAGATAAAAATAAAATTTTTTAATTATTTAATTAAAATCGGTCCACTGACTTTGAACTATTAGATTTTTCGATTCGATGACAGGTCTAATTTTCTAAAACATTGACCAATATTAGAACCAATCTGAAAGCTTTTTGACGTTGCGAGATAAGTTGAAACATAAAATTAAGAAAATCGATCGAAGATAAAATTGCTTAAGATAAAGAGTGAAAATTTTAAATATAAATTGAAAGAGATTTGAGAAAGTTACGGAAAGAGTTTTATTAGAGGAAATAAGGAAAATATGCATAAAGAAAAAGAGATATTTTTATAAAAAATAAAATCTAATTTGGCGATTGGAATTAAAATATAAAAAATATAGTGATTATATTAAAAAGAAAAATGAAAAAAAAAAACTAATTGGTCTACCCAAATTTTGAGTTGGAAAGGATAGGGATTTGCCCATCTATGGGACAAATTTAATCAATAGTCACTGAAGTTTTAAATTGTAACTACTAACTAACTATTAGCCATATTAAAAGTTCAGTGAGCATTGAGTTACATTTCACATATTAAAAGTTCAGTAAGCATTGAGTTACATTTCAAAGTATAGTTAGTTAGTAGTTACAATTTAAAACTTCAGTGACTATTGATTAAATTTGTCCCATAGATGGGCAAACCCCTATCGTTTCCAAGTCAAAATTTGGGGTAGGCCAATTAGTTTTTTTTTTTCTAATTTTTAGAAAATGTTTACGTACTCACTATATATAGTGATTATAGTAAAAAGAAAAACGAAAAAAGGGAAATGAAAGGTAAAAATGGAATCAATAAATTTGTCATAAATTAAAAGGGTAATTAAAATTAAAATGTAAAATATAAAGCAATGGCCAAGATTAATAGATTAAACTAATGGCCAATATGAGAGATCGGAATTTCGCAAATGGTTTTAGATGGAAAAAAGGTGAAATGGAAACTATATATTTTTTAAGTATATATAGATTACACCAATTAAATATATATATATATATATATATATATATATAGCCATGTATAGTGAGTACGTAAACATTTTCTAAAAATTAAAAAAAAAAAACTAATTGGTCTACCCCAAATTTTGAGTTGGAAAGGATAGGGGTTTGCCCATCTATGGGACAAATTTAATCAATAATCACTGAAGTTTTAAATTGTAACTACTAACTAACTATATTTTGAAATGTAACTCAATACTCACTGAACTTTTAATATGATTCATCATTCATAACTTCATTAACTTCCTCTGCACACGTGACTAACAATATTACACAAATGGCTAATGTTGTAAAGTATAGATTAGTTTTACTAACTGAATTTTTAAGAACGAGTTAATAAACACTCATTGAACTTTGAAAGTGTAACCAGCTACTCACTGAACTTTAACAGTGTAGTCACCTAGTCACTAAACTTTAAAATGTAGTCCAACACCCACCGAACTTTTAATGCGTAACCACTTAATTTTAATTTCTCGGTTGCTCGTACATCCTTGACAGTACAAATTGATGGAAAAAATTAGCTTAATCGGCGCGTTAGGGGGAAATAGACCAACAGAAGTCTCCATTTAATTTAATAACGGAATCTACGGAGTCGAGCTAAAATTTCCAAGCCATCCTTGACTTGGCGGCTTTTCCAGGGAACTAATTGCAATGCCTGGATTCTCTGAATGCAATAAATACTTGAATCTCCCTGATGAATGCTCAAGCAGCTAGCAAATTAAACGACATAATTCATTCATAGTTGACACCACACGCAGACGCTTCCTCCTTGAAACAATGACGTCCGCACTTAGGCGGAAGCTTATTCTTGTTACAATGCTCATATGGGCTTCTCAAGCTTTCGCTCGTTCGTTGCAAGATGTATCAATGGTGGAAAGACACGAACAATGGATGGCACGCCATGGACGTGCGTACAAGGACAGTGCGGAGAAGGAAATGCGATACAAGATATTCAAGCAGAATGTGGAGTTTATTGAGACATTCAACAAAGCAGGGAATAGGGGTGTGCAAAAAAACTGGGACCGGGTGAACCGGACCGAAACCAGACCGAACGGGCCGGTCCCGGTCCAGGCTTTGTGGCCAAAAAGACCGGTCCGTCTGGTCCGGTCCCGGGTTTTTTTTAAAAACCCGGAAACCCGTAAATTGAAACCCAATTTTCACTTTTCATAATAATTAAGAGGCAAGAATCAAAACTATTTCCTTTACATAGTCACTTACACAAAAGGCTCATCTTATTTATAAGTCTCAATTATTTGACATTTTAATAAACTTTCAATGTGGGACAATCATTTAAACTTTAAACTAAATATAAATAACCAAGACAATTATTAATTTGCCTCAAAGTCCACAAAATTTCATTTACATAGTCACTTACACAAAGATCCATCTTATTTATAAGATTCAATCATATTGCGTTTTACAAAACTTTCAATGTGGGACAATTAAAACGTTAAAGCAATACTACTAAATTTCTTTTTCAAATTGGAATTTTTTGGCCAATAAACTTTTTTAAAAATCATCATTATTATATTATTTTTTAAGCAATAATCAAGAATAATTGTGTCAATATATAATGTTACTAGAATTTGCAACATGGTAAGGATTTTGTTAAAAAAATTGTTCGAATTTAAAATATATTTATTGACTCTATTTAAGTTACATGTTATTATTATATAATAAATATAAATATATTTATAGACGTGGAGAATTTGTGCTTATATATCTTCTCATTTATTCAAGTGGTTTTCTTATTAGTAAAAAATGTGAAATTGATTTTCTTGTTTTTATTTTAAGTTGTAAGTGTTTTTTATTTTTGACAATTACATCATTTTTGTAATATTTAATTCCTATAAATGTATAATAAAGTAGGAATTATCTATCTTTTATCTTTTGAAAATATCAAAATTGTATTGTAAAATTATTAAAATTATAAAGTATATATAATATTTATGATTTTTACATTTATTTTCTAATTTAGGATATATATTACAAATATTTAATAATTTTAGATTTGTAAAAATAAAAAAATTAGAAATACAAGTAAGTCTAGTGCTTCTACCTTACATAGGCATGTTAATACTTTTTTACGTATAAAGCTCTTCTATTTGTTTATTCTAAACTTTATTTATATGTGTTTTTACGTTACTAAGTCTGTAGAAAATTTTTTTCACAAGCCCGGAAAAGCCTGAAAAAAACTGAATTCATTACCCGAGCCCAAACAGGGACCAAAACCGTTTGAGCTTGCCATTTTTAGAACCGATACTGGGACCGAACTGAAGATGTTTGGTCCGGTCTTGATCCTTCAAAAACCCAGGAACGAAACCCGTTTGTACAGCTCTTGCAGGGAATCAGAGTTGCAAGCTCGGCATCAATAAATTTGCTGATTTAACAAATGACGAGTTTCGTGCAACTCATAATGGATACATAGTGTCCTCTAATAAACGTAGAGCTTCGTCGTCCTTCAGGTATGAAAATGTAACTGAAGTTCCACGAGGCATTGACTGGAGAAAGAAAGGAGCGGTTACCGAAGTGAAGTATCAAGACCAATGTGGTATGTTAACAAACTATTCTCTGCTTCCAGAATATGGTTTCTTGTTTTATCTTACTAGTATAATAATGTTATGAAAATTATTATATATTATATGTTGTTGTTGGGCATTCTCGGCAGTGGCGGCCATAGAAGGAATCAACCAGATTTCGACGGGAAAGTTGATTTCCTTATCTGAGCAAGAACTAGTAGATTGTAACACACAAAACCATGGTTGCGGTGGAGGTTGGATGGATCTGGCTTTTGAGTTCATCAAAGAAAATAACGGAATTACAACTGCTTCCGATCTCCCATACAGGGGATCACAAGGCACCTGCAACGCTGAGAATGAATCATCTGACGCTGTTAAGATTAACGGATACGAGGACGTTCCTCCCAATAACGAGGAATCATTGCTAAAAGCCGTGACAAAACAGCCAGCATCTGTTGTAATTGATGGCAGCAGATACTATTTTCAGTTCTACAGAGGTGGAGTTTTCTCGGGAGAACATTGTACAACTGATCAAACTCATGCCGTGACGGCAGTCGGTTATGGGACAAGTAGCGATGGTACCAAGTATTGGTTAGTTAAGAATTCATGGGGAACAAGCTGGGGTGAAAATGGATACACTAGAATGCAAAGGGACATTGACGCTGCCGAAGGTGTCTGTGGCATTGCCATGCATGCTTCTTATCCAACTGTTTAAAACATGCATGTCTCAAGTCCCAAATATTTATGGTTATATTTATAAAAGTACTTTATTATTTATGGTTCACTCTCAAAACCTCATGTCATTTGTACGCAAAAGAAGAGAAGAAATTGCCAATGTTGGTTTATCAATTAATTTACCTACCTCAAAATATCTAAAGGTCAAAATATTTAAATTCCTGAGTTGACAGTTTTACCCTTGTTATACACAACTGGTAAACTAATTGATGAACTAATATGGAAGTTTATCATTACTCGTTAAATATACATGTAGGCAAATCTATACGTGACGGTTTAGCTATTTTAAGCGTTGAAGTTGAACTTGTACTAATTATTGATATATAAGGAGAATTTTCCAACAAGACAAATACAATTTTCTACCAAACATATACGTATCTAAGCGATGGGGGAAAAAACTCAGAAAGCAAGAATATAGAATGTCTTAAAGAGTTGGGAATATAATAACAAATAATAATTATCAGATGATAATGCATTTAGTCCAAGAGTAAGCCTGAATTTGGTTTAAATCTCAAAAGTTAAAAAAAAAAAAAAAGTTGAGGAAAAGTACATGGAAAAATACTATGGTCTACAGGATAAAATCAGAGAAAAAATACATGTAGAAAATTTTCACTTACAAATATGTCACATATATCATCACATTTTCAAAAAGTCACGTGTTTGTCTTGCTATTGTGGTTACCATTGTTATTGTTATTGCTGCTACTGTTATTGTTATTATTTATGAAAGGATAAAATGTTTGTGTTATTTTTTAGTTAAAAGGTCGTGTAAAAATTTTTTTCACTTATTCATCGTTACATTTTCATCAAGAAGTCGCGTATGCTTATGTTTGGGAATCGAACTTGGACTGAGCTACTGCCTCGAATATCTTTTCTTCGCCACCCACCCCCTTTCGATATCCTTTGCTTTTATCGTTGTTCTGCCACCGCAATGTCCTTCTCTCAAAGTGAACAACAAATCAAAGAGAAACACGCTTCCAGAAATTTCGAAATTAAAAAAAAAAGTTGAAAAATAATTGGTGGGTACCAAAATCTAACAAATAATAATTAATTTGATCTAAAGATATTAAAACTACAATAGGGAGCAATGTTGTATCTATAGAGACTGGTGATATTTAATTTCAAAAAGTAAAATAACTAAATTAGAAAAGGGGTTTTGTTGTTGATGAATCGAATAAAATAAACTAAAATAAAATGTAAATTCAGATAACAATTGGAAGTATGAAATTTCTAACAATCGGATTTTCCCGAGTTTGTGAAAAACATTTTCTATAGATTTACTTAGTAATGTAAAAACACATATAAATAAAGTTTAGAACAAGCAAATAAGATAGCTTTATGTGCAACAAAAGTATTAACATGCCTCCGTAAGATAGAAGTACTAGACTTACTTCTATTTCTCATTTTTTTATTTTAACAAATCTAAAATTATTAAATATTTGAGATATGTATCCTAAATTGGAAAATAAATGTAAAAATCATAAATATTATATCTACTTTATAATTTTAACAATTTTATGATACAATTTTGATATTTTCAAAAGGCAAAAAATGGATAATTTCTACTTTATTATATATTTATGGGGATTAAATATTATAAAAATAATGTAATTGTCAAAAATAAATAACACTTATCACTTAAAATAAATGTAATAAAATCTATTTCACAATTTTTACCAATACAAAAACCACTTAAATAAATGAGAAGATATATAAGCACAAATTCTCCACGTGTATAATCAATATATATTTTATATAATAATACCATATAACTTAAATAAAGTCAATAAAAATATTATAAATTTGAACAATTTTCAATAACAAAATCCTTACAATGTTACAAATTATAGTAACATTATATATTAACACAATTGTTCTTGACTATTGCTTAAAAAGTAATATAATAATGATGATTTTTAAAGAAGTTTATTGGCAAAAAAATTCTAATTTGAAAAAGAAATTTAGTGGTATTGTTTTAACTTTTTAATTGTCTCACAATGAAAGTTTTGTAAAAAAATAATATGAGTGAAGTTTATAATTAAGATGGACCTTTGTGCAAGTGACTATGTAAAGGAAATTTTGTGGACTTTGAGGTAAATTAATAATTATCTCGGTCCTTTATATTTAGTTTTAAGTTTAAATAATTGTATCATATTGAAAGTTTTATAAAAAGACAAAATAATTGGGACTTATAAATGAGATGGGCCTTTGTGCAATTGACTATGTAAAGGAAATAATTTTGATTCTTACCTCTTCGGTATTATGAAACGTGAAAACTGGGTTCAATTTATACATTTAAAAAGAAGGTCAACTGGTATTTGACTGGGTTTCTAGGTTTTCAAAAGAAAACCCCGGACCGGTCATTTTGGCCGCAAAGCCCAGACCGGGACTTGCCCGTTCAGTTCAGTTCGGTTTCGGGCCGGTTCAACTAGTCCTTGTTTTTTTCACACTCGTACAAAGTATAAAATCAGAATTGATTCTAACAATCGATTATTGATGCAAAAATAAAATCCTTTATTTTTTCTCTAAATTGGTTATGATTATTGATACGATCGAGCAACCTATCTTTCCTTACTTTTTCGATAAGATCGGAAGAGCGTCGCTTGTTGACTATTTTCTTTGCTAACAAACAACCTTAGAAACGTTCTTAGGATTTAATTTATTAGCAACACTAGGTACTAGAAAGATTATCAATTCAAATTAATGAATAGATATGATCAATTCATTTAAATTAGGTTATATATTTCTATAACAGGGATTGAACACTTTAATCATATCCAATTTATTATTTTACCACTTAGTTCAAAATTTCTAAATAATTACGGATTTTGAATTCTAACTAACAGTATACAATTATGACAATTACACAACATAACACTTTGAATAATTAATTAAAATAATAGAATAATAAACACGAGAAATATATAAATAGGTCAAGAATAAAGTATATACTAAAATTAATTCGATCTCACAATTGTCATAGAATCAATACTTCAATAAAACCTTGTACTGAAAATAATAAATTTAACTAGCCATAAATTAAAGAAAAGAAATCACCAAAAGTTGTTTGTTAATTGTTGACGTGCGAATGAAAATCTTCCAAACTATTTCAGCTGTCTTCTAGGAAAATTTTAAGGAGAGCTCACATCTCCCTTATAAAGTGGTAAAATATCACATGACCTCTTATTATTAGAAAATTAGAGGGCCCGCACCTCAATTTCTCAATAAAAAAGAGTCATGTGACACTTTACCACTCCATAAAAGACTAATTAACTCTCCTTAAAAGGATTGGTCTTTCCGTGTCTCCTCTGCCGCAAAATAACTAAGTCAATACCCGAAAGCTAAAAACTATTTTTGTTCTTCCCGTGCGGTCCAAAATGCATTCTCCCAAAAATCAAACTTCAAAACCTAATTTTTTTTTTTTTTTTTTGCTTTTCTTCCCAGTTCACGTGCAGGCCCCCAAATCCTCAAACTCCAAAGTTTTTGTCTTTTGCCTTCGGAAAAAATAGGGAAATAAAGTGTTTATTAATCTCTATCCAAAAAATCAGGAGTAAAAGAGCAACTTTTGAGAAATCAGATCTCTACCCATTCCCATTTCTCAGGTCTCTACCCATTCCCATCCTAGCGTATTCAACCCCCGGGGCGAAGCTCTCTCTCTCTCTCTCTCCAGTGTGCTCCCGACCTTGTTGCTCTACCACTGCCGCGCGCCGGCCTTCTATGACATCATCGGCATCATCCTCCTCTTCCTTGGCCTTCTGCATCTGTCCGTACGCCGGCATGCTCTCTATCTCTCCCCTCTTTCTCCCCCCCGGTTGCACGTCGCCATGGCCACTGCATCGCGATTTTGCGTGATGAGTGAATTGGTGTATAATTGCCCTGTGATCTCTGTTCAGTACCATAGATAGCAGCAGTGTCGAAATGCTTGTAACTGAGTTCAATCGCTTGAAGGATGAATTTTGATGTGATTTCTGAATCCACCGAAGGATTGAGGCTGCTTCGAATCTCAAATTCTGAAATCAATTCTAAAATTCCATTGATTCAATGAGGCAGTTCCGAATCCCAAAATCTGAAATTTCATTGATTAAATCATGAAATTTGTATATTCTTTAATTCAAATGTATTTATTGTTTACAAATTGGAGTTCCGATTCTGTTTTGAATTTTGTGAATAATATTGGACTTTTTTTTTTCTTTTTGTGAAATTCAACAATGGTGTTTTAGTAGTTAATTACAGTGGTGGTTTTGTAGTTGTTTGTGCTATTCCGGCGAGTTTTCGTGGTGTTGTTGTGACTACCAGTGGTGGTAGTCAGTGGTTAGTGTAGTATGGTTGTTGTGATGTTTTATTATAGTTATTTCAGGGAGTTGTGTTGTTGTGACTTGGTATTTTGGCGAGTTGTTTTTGTTGTGACTCAGTGTTTTGGCAAATTGATTTTGTTGTGACTCGGTGTTTTAGAGTTGTGCTTGATTTGACTCGATATTTTTGGCGATTTGTTTTTATTGTGACTCAGTGTTTTGGAATTATGCTTGATTTTGATTCGATATTTTGGTGAATTGTTTTTGTTGTGATTCGATGTTTTGAAGTTATGTTTGATTTTGACTCGATGTTTTCGTGAATTGTTTTTGTTTGTAACTCGATGTTTTGGAGTTGTGTTTGATTTTGACTTGATACTTTGGCTAGTTGTTTTTATTGTGATTCGGTGTTTTGACAAGTTTTTGTTGTGACTCAGTGTTTTGAACTTGCGTTTGATTTTGACTCGGTGTTTTGGTGAGTTTTTTTGTTATGACTCAGCGTTTTTGGAGTTGTTTTTGTTGTGACTCCATGTTTTAACGAGTTGTTTTGGTGTGACTCGATATTTTGGTAAATTATATTTATTGTGTTGTAAGATTGTGATATCATAATGTAAAAATACCTAAAACAATGTAAAAATACTTAAAACACTTGATTTTTCAAAAAAAAAATTTTTTTTATTTACCTTAATTTTAAAAAGTGTTTAAAAAATCTTTATATTTTTCAAGTTACGCCTTTACCTGTGAAATTCTATAGAGAGATTTTGTTTTTGTTTTGTCCCCGTTTTTTTCTTGTTGGCCTCCAAACTTTGTATTGGGCCAAGTTTAATATTTCATGTACATCTCTTGTCGACCAAAATAACCCTGCTAACGTCTTAATCAAAGGTTACTCCGGACCAATAAATTTCTTGTGCTCTAGTTTTTCTTTTAAAATTTCTTAAACTGTGTCCATTTTGATTTAATTTCTTTGCCTATTTTACAAAATACAAATTTCAATTAATATGTAAATATTAAACATTTGAAACACTTAAAAGTATGAGGAAAATAATACAACTTATATAGCATTTATATACTTTATCAATAATGAAAATGGGCAGCCGAATTGTGTGGTTTTCAATTTCCCACATGTTGTTTGATTTCCGCCAAGACTTTCAGGAGTAGGTGATAATGATGGGCGAATGCAATTTGGGTCGTGGTGCTTGAATGGAGAAAACCCACTACATCTGGAAATAAGAAATGGAAACAAGAAGTGCACACCACACTTATTATTACAAATTTTTAGGTTGAGGAATTATATTCGCGCTATGAAAAGTGTTAGTCACACCATGCACCTCAATTGAAATATTCCGTTTGTCCCAATTATATAGTTCATTTTGATAGTTCACAATGATTAAAGATTGTATTAGAAATATCACTACAAGAAAATGAGTCATTAGTAACAAAATTTTAGTAATAGAACTAATTTCATTACTATTAACAGAATAGTAACAGATCGCACATAGCTACGGAATTAGTAATGAAGCCATTTTATTACTACTTTTCGTTATCAATCCGTTACTAAGTAGTAACAGAAAAAATTTGTTATTATTAGCAACTGAATAGTAACGTCTTAGTAACAAAATGCGCATATCCACGGAATTAGTAATGAAATCATTTCTGTTGCTAATTTTTTTGCCAATACGTTACTAAATAGTAAAAGAAATAAGTTGTTACTATCAACAATGGATTACCAACAACTTAGTAACGAATATTCTTTTTCATATTTTTTAAAATGTATATTTAAAATTACCAATGGAATTTGCAATGGAACTAAGTCGATTGGTAATAATCCGTTTCTAATTAGTTGTTATTTGTAACGATCATTGACCGTTGCTATTAGTAATGGACCTTTCTGTTGCTAATTTCTTGAAGAACAAAAAACTTCATAATTGTTTCACTTAGAATTTTCAAAAAATTTCGGAAACTTTTTTTAAAAAATTTTCTTCCTAGAATAGCGTGTACAAATGCACACCACATTGATTTGAAATCGGGATGTTTTTTAAGACAACATACAATTGTCTTTATATAAATATATGTATTAAAATATATGAAATATATAAAATAATATATAAAAAATTTAATTAATAAAAAAGTCCCAATATTTGAAAAAGGAAAATTTGATATTTTTAAATTAGCAAAATTGCCAGAACACACTTTATATAAATTATAGGGTAACATATTAATAAAGATATATAGTGGCTTGGTGGTTGAAACTTTACTTCCCAACCACCATGACTCGAGTTAGAATCCTCACAGGAGCAAATCTGTGGCTAAATTAGCCACATGTAGAATTAGAGAGGGATTTAGAATGAGAACGTTTTCGTTACTAACAGCTCATTAACCACAGATCATTTAGCAAGGGAAATTTCTGTTGCTAATCGTGCATTTTCTTGTATTGTATATATGTTGCAATCCATATTCTTAAGGTACTTTTATTTGATGAGTAGAATTTAAAATTGATACATTTAATTAAATATCAAATGAAGGTAAATTAATAAAATAATGTAATTTTATATTTTTTAATAAAGAAAAAAGACTATATAATTGAGACACTTTAAAAAGGCAACATAGATTATATAATTGAGTTGTAGAGAGTTCCTTTTTTTTTATTTTTTTTTTTATGTCTACACAAGGATTAGAAATTACTTGTTAGCCTTACAAAAAGTCTATGAAATTATGGAACCGGAGAATCTCAGCACTCTTATTATAGTGTGTGTCGCATGGATAACGATATAAGAAATTTTTTAAAAAGATAGATAAGGCTCTTTAAAAAGGAGTCTTACTCTCACGTGGTAGGAATTTAACAAAAACAGCCCCATATAAAGAACCTTATCTAATTTTGTAGCCGGACTCAGGATATGGTATAAATGAGACTAAATTTTCACCTGTGTGTTGTACAGGTAATGCTAAAAATAATTAATACGTAAAATTAAATAGTGTATGATTATAGGTACTTGTTAAAAATAATGTTTTGTTACCTTGTCATGAATATATACTTGTTAATCGTAAACTATATATCAAAAACATTTTATTTATTTATTTATTGAATATATAAGAATACTTTGAAATATGACAAATATAAGATTATTGATAATAATATTCAAGAATTATTTTAATTATCTTCAACCTTCATTTAATAAAATCTATTTAATAAAATAGTAAACTAATAAGATATGACTCGGTAGATTGCAAAAGCAATTAAAAATGATTAAAAAAATAAACTGTTCTATAAATAACACCCCAGTTTATCTAAAAAATTAAAACAATTTTAAATGAAATTATCACTAGTCCATAATCTTATATTGAAGGTAGAAAAAAGTATGAGAAAACTAAAATTAGAACAACCAGATGCAAACAAATCAATTTAAATCGGAACAGTAAAGATATAGATAACCGCAAGAATTACCTTAAAGAACCTAAAAAATCTAAAATATCCCTACAGAATACAATTTTGGGGGGAAAATTATAGTACAACTGTACTGCAAACTATTTTACTTATATATATATATAAATATAATTATCACAACGTTAGAAACAGTTGGTAAACAACTTTATTTTCTTATGCTCGACCATATATTGCATATCTATTGTGAGCCAATTTATGCATAATTCAAGAAATAGTCATATACATGTAACCACGATACTTTCCTTATTTGCAGTCATCTTCAGATAAAGATCGATCTTATGTTTTCGAAGAATGGTGATCATCTTATCAAAATTGATGGCTATATGGATAGTGACTTTGGCATGTAACATAAATAATTGATATATATATATATATATATATAGATAATCGACCTTAATTAGCACACTTCACATTTGTTGGAGGAAACCTTAATTGTAAGTAAGAAACAAAATGTGGTTGCTTTATCTAGTGCGGAAGTTGAATTTAGGGGCATGCATTTCTAAGGGACCTTGTGGAATGTTATGGCTGAAAAACTTCTTACCGAATTTGCTTTTGCTAAGGGGACAACTGTTTTTAACTTGATCGGGGAGTATTGGCATGGGATAGAATTTAGAATTTAGAATTTAGAATTTAGAGTTTGGTGAGGCACGTGTTACAATCTACCATAAAAAAATATATTAAGATGATATTTTCCCGAACTTTCCTTGTATTTGTAATATATATATATATATATATATGATGTGTCTAGTTTATCTACCATTCATATAATATTAGATTTTTTAAAAAATAGATTGGACTCTAAATTTAGAGCACAACCACCAATTACAAGGGGCAATTTCACTTGTATCGAGTGACGTGGCCTTTCATAATTAGTGATCAGACTACAGATTTAGAGTGTGATCTGTTTCTATAGTTAAATAGTCATAATATGATTATTTTCTATAGTAACGCATGTATGGTATTTGTATATATCTTGAGATTGCTTGAGCAATAAAATATACAAAAAAATTCTTCTAATATTCTCGTAGGGCACGCTCCTATTTTGGACGTCTGGTCCTTATGCATGCAAGTGTCATTATTTCGTGGACTGCTTTTAGTTGTATTTTTATTTTTCTCTTTACTAATACTCCCTCCGCCTCGTCTCACAAAGATAGTTTGGCAATAATCTTCACACAGATTAAGAAATAAGAGTAATTATAGTTAAAAAAATTTACTTACATTTTTTCATATATACCCTAATCCAATTAAATACTTTCAATACATAAATAGTTGATATAAAGAGATCGGAAAATACCTTTAATTAGTGGCATATATGGAAATAAAAAATCAAATTCATGCTCTATATGGTAGTAGACTATCTTGTTAGGACCAAAAAAATATAATATAGTAGACGATCTTCGTTGAATGGAGGAAGTATATATCATGTAAGGAATTAAAATATTTGAGGTTACCATTGTTTCCTGCTTTATCCACTGCTACTATTCGATGTAACACACATGACATGCATATAAATACACCACATAAGCATATGACACTAGTATCATTACTGGTGTCTTATTATTTCTCAGTTATATCAAGATCAGCCACACTTCAATTGTATCCAATATCCTTCAACTTTTCACGTTTTTAGATTAAGGTATTAACTTTTTGTTGGTCATATTTTCATCTATGCAAATTTGACTGTAAGTTATTATAAGATAGTAATTATTGTTTCTCATTTTTTCTTTTTATATTAAAGGTTAATAATTATTGTGTAAGCGTAAACAAGAATCAAAGAAAGTATAGGAACGTGAAGTCACTTGTACTCTTCGCGGAGAAGTGTCACAATACACTAGTTGAAAGATAATTTTGATACTAGAAATAGGATGACTCTAGATACTGGTTTGTACATATTTTAATTGGTACAAATGGAAATATAGACTTCTTATGTCAAACTACAAAACCATTAATGTTGATTTTGCCCTTGTTGGCTCCCATTGCCACCATGGTTTCTTGTTATGGTGTGGTAGATGAACTTGAAACAGATAAAAGATCAAAGATAATACTAACATTCATCCCGTCTCATGGCTACCTCATTTCCACCTCATCAATAAATTGCAAACACATCTCACCATACAAAAGTAACGCAATGAGTGAACATAGGTAGACACGAGATAGGATGAACGTGTAGCATTATCTAAAGATCAATGTGTTTTAATATGCTATCATAATATGATAAAAACATGAAATTAGCCGTGTTTAATATTCGGTACTAATAAAACCTAAAAATGGACCCTTATTTTCGTCTTGACTCACAAGCACACATAACTATTGTACATGTGATCAGGGACCTTAGCAATCAGCAGGCGGGGTGAGATTGCACTTGGCAGGAAGTGCCAATGCAAGATCCGGATCAATCCCAAGGGACGGCAAAATCACTGAATTCTTATAAGAGCACAAGCACTTCAAGTCGGCCTTCGACATAGCATCGCAACATTCCTCCGACGGTGCTGTCGGCTTTGGTGGTGTAACCGAAGGTCGGCATGCCGTCAAACCCTCCTCCGTCATGTCGCAAAAGCTCACTGCCCTTGCCGCTGGTAAGCTAAGAACAACCAGTATCACGGCCATAGTGGCCACCAATTTTCTTGCATTCTCCATTCTACTAGCTTGCTTGATGAATTATTGCGTACTGATTTTTCTAGTGTCTATAAAGGCTTGAAATTATGAGCCCCCGTGATTTGGAATTTGGGGGATTACAGGATCACGGGTGATGGGGGGACATGTGGGGCCTGATTTGTGGCGTAGGAGTACCTCATATTCAATTAAATTAATGCGATCTCAGCGTTGGATAAGTCTTGGTTTGTCTTCTTGTGTGGATTTAAGTCGAGGTAGATCGAAAAGTTATCAAGCGAATTAATGAAGGGAATTTTCAGTGTCGGTAAATATATTAATTCCCTCGGTTACAAAAATGTGCCTCATTTTATATATGTGTATAAATAATACTTTTCTGTTTTTATTTAATGAAGCTAATAATTATTAGTATATTAAACAAGGTTTTTCAAACAAGCATACTTAAATAGAGTTAGTCACATTTTATGGAGTCCATTGGAATGATGTCTAATAGTATCCAATGGACTTTATAGAAAAACAGAATAAAATTATTTTGATGAAAGGGCAAAAACTAAAGCAAAAACTAACTCCTCAAATTTGAAACTAATATTTCCTTTTTTCATCAGTCACAAAATATAATTGAATTTTCTTTTTTAAAAATAATTGAAATATTAGTTCTCTTCTATATCTCTATTTAACGCTTTCAGCTATCGTAAAAATAAAATTATTAAAGTGTAATAATTAATAAATAAAATGATATGATAGAGTTACGAAAAAGGAAATAGGACCATCTTTTTGGGATGAATGTAGCATTTTTTTTAAAGGAATATGATAATATACGCGAGACAACTTAAAAGCAAAAATATGACTATGTTTCGGATGGAAGGAGTACCAAGTACATGTATGATTAGTTATATATAAATCAAACAAATGACACCAAGAGTGTGTTTGATTACATATATTTCTTATAGAAACTGTCAATTTTCCATCTAAATTCACCTTCTTTAAATAAAATATTTTCCATAAAATTTGGAAAATATTTTCTTTTTGCATAAAACGCACCCTAATTTCTGAGTTAGTAATTGGCTGGGCCGAGTGAGGCCTTATCTTAACTATCAGTAAGGAGGCTCTATGATTCTTGAAACCCACATTTGAGTCCTATTGGTTGTTTATTGATTGATTGTGCAGATATATAATATTATTTATTTATTTATTTTTATTTTTATTTTTTTTACTCTGAGGGAGAAAAACTTAGTCATTGATGGCATTTGGAAATAGTACATCCAAGATAAACATGCGAGGAGACCCTAGCCACTCAAAAGGGTTGTCAAGTAATACATTGTTTTAATTATACATCGATGCATATTACATCGAAAATTATAATCAAGTGGCGTACTCTAATTCAAGTGACCAAATCTGGAATCTGGATTCTTGATCTAGATTGATCTTGTTGCCTAAATGTAGATCTAGATTGTTCTGGTTGCCAGAATCCAGATCTATCTGTTAGCTAGGAATCTGATCGCCAGAATTCACTAGAATCTCATAAAATTTTCCCCTATTTTTCTTTTCCTTTCCGGCAACCTTAATGGAATCTTCCCTTTTTTTTTCCATTTTTTGTTTATGTTTCTTTTTCTTTTTTCAATTATTTCTTTTTCCTTTTCTTGTTTTCCTTTTTCATGTACCAAATTATCATATTTCGTAATATTTCATTTAGTTCGTAATATATTTGTAATAATTTTTTAACATAATGGGATATATATGTTAAATAATTCATATTATAGGTGTAACAATATTTACCAGGCACATAACAATTTATGTTGTTTGGATTACAAGGTTAGTTATGTGTGTAACAAAACTTGTTACGTCCTTACCAAATTTTGTTATGCCTGAAAAATCTATCTTATTAATGTAACATCCCATAAAATTTTAAAGCAAGTATATCGTTATTCTGATAATGATTAAATAATTGCTTGAATTGTAAGATTTTAAGCTTATTACCCAATTAAACATTCACAATTAGAATATGCCAACGGGATCATATTGAAATACATCAATGGTAAAATTACAAAATTGTCACTCAATGAACACCAAGAATTGAAATGTGACGATATAATCGTAACGAATTGCAAAGTTTAAAAATTGAAATATGACAATATAATTATATTTGAATTATTACAAGATTGTCAAGAATTACAATTTAACAATGAGATTGCATTGAGTTGTAAGATTATTACTCAAATGAATGTCAAGAATTAGGACATGATCGTTGGTAACATGGTCGATATTTGGACAATGGATTGGAATCAGAAAGTAATTGTTGACATTGTATTGATAATAATTGACTAACTGCACAAGGTTATGGTAGTAAATAATGATGTAAATTTGTATTAATACGTCACAAGACTAAAAAAATTGTCGCTCGAGAAATGCTTAAAGACGAGAACGTGGTCATTGATTAGCTAGATGTAAAATATAACCACCGAATTGTAAACCCTATTAAGTTGATGGTCTAGAATAACATCGATCAAAGTACAATGACTTAGTCACAAGATGATACAAAGTATAAGGACTGCCCGAGCAGATTGCCACCAAGTCACCAAGTGTACGGCGCCATATCGGGCCACGTGTCATGTTCTGACTAGTGGATCTCAAAGGTTTTTGAAAACCAATTAAATTCGGATATTTTTACCAAATATAAGTAGGGGAAATGATGGAGATTTCATAAGCAAACCAATCCAACCATCTTCTTTTCCTTTCCTCCATCCGAGTCCTCTCTTCCTCTCCCTTTCCACGACCCCATTTCTATATATATATATATATATATATAGGCCAATGGTCCCTCGTCTTGATAAGTCTCAAGCTCCTCTCATATATAAAGTAAAAGAAATTCGTCCAAAAATACTAAAAGAGAAAAAGCAACCCTTGAAACCTATTAAACCTTATGTGTTATACTTGGAAACGACCCCACATTATATATATAATGAATACAACATAAAATACCACTTTGATTGGGAAAATAAAGGTTTTGAGGGTATTTGTCAACAGCCCAGAGAATCTTTGGAAAAACCAAGTCAAAAATGCAAGTAACTAGTATTTTGATTATTTTTTTTGGCATTTATGAAATTTTAAAACAAGAAGCATGGTTTGATTGAAGTCTCTTATGAGATAAATATGTGATTTGATGCATTAAAAAGAAATATTGCTGTATTACATTTGAATTCACTAGTTGCTCTACCCGTTTTGTATTGAATTGCTTTGAATTATTTTTTGCACTATGACCTATTCAATGATCTCGGGATAGGGAAGATTAGTGTGGTGTCTGCTTTGAATGGCAACTTCGGTAAACCGGGGTTCATTGTGGATTCATTTAATTGAACATGGTCATAATTGAATTGATTGAATTGATATGATTCTTGCGCGCACTACGGGTAGCAATTTAACTAGTGATAGGGCCCTTTTGTATATTGAAAAGCTTTTACATGCAATGGTTTTTCTTGGAAATGAGTTTTACAAACGAAAGGTAAATCAAAGGATTATGTTATTCACTGAGTACTTCGTACTCACTCCCCTTTTACTACAATTTTTGTAGATGATTGAAGCTATACCATTTGAAAAGCAAGGCAAGCTATGAGTTGGAGCATTCTCGCAAACAGGAGTAGAGCTTTGCATATAGTGGGCAAAACATATCTTTGAAGCTGCTATGAATTTAATACTTTTTGTATTAATAAGTATGCCCACTTTTCTATAAATGCATTTCTATCAATTGGAAAATCACCTTTTAGTATGATAGTTTCCTAATATTTTTTTTGGAATATTAGTTTTGGTAATCAATAAAATATCTCTATTACTACAACTTGTTGTGTTCTTTACGTTTTATTTGAAAACTAAGTTTTTAAGGATTCTTTTAAATATAATAACTTGTTAGTTCAAATAATTAGTTTATCAAGCCAAAAGCTGTTTATTTGTTTTGTATGTCCTGTCCCCGCTATTTGTACTAAAACTTCTGCTATGAAATTTGTTAATCAATATAAGATTTTTGAAAATATTGTAAAATTAACGGGGGCGTGACAATTAAATAATTATACGTGTTATAAATGAGCAATGTTTCCTATGTGAGACAATCTATGTTATGTGTGATACACTTTTTATTGTGTATGGAACAAGTTATATTATATTTGCATCAGTCTAGGTTATTTATGCCACAATATATGTTATTAACCAATTTGTGTTACAAAGTATAAAAATGTGCTATGTGTGTACCAACGTAAGTTATGTTAATTATACGGTTCATTAGATGTGTAAGAAACTGTCAAATGTAAAGTAAGCTAAGTTTTCTTTGTAACCATTTGTGCTATTATTAATTCAACAAATTTGTATTGTGTACAGTAAGCCAATAAGACATGTTATGCATACAATAACATATGTTACATTTTAGCAATTTATGTTATGTGAACTAAAAAATGTAATATACTCCATTTCTCAATTTTTTGGCTAATTTTTCAAGGTTATTGCGGAGCAATATTCATTGTGTGTGTAATAATATTTGTTACTAACGTAACAATGTTTGTTATGTCCATAACATTTTATGTGACATGAATTTAAAATATTTTGACATCCTTTATTACATAAATTAAAATGAAGAACAATTTGTATTTTATGAATTTATAAAAAGTAGAAAGAAAAAATGTAGAAAAAGGAGAAGAGAGAAAAAAGGGAAATAAGAAAAGAAATAAGAAAGCAAAAAGCAAATAGAAAAGGCAAAACAAGAAAATAAATTAATACAATCTGGCCAGCAGTTGCCGAAATCCGGCATACAGGAATCTGGTCAGATTCTTGTCGTCGAGTAAAATCTGGCCAGATTCCGGTTGCTGGTGACGGGCCGGAATCTCATCCAAAAAAAAGGGAGACGGGGGGAGCTTATTTATATATGTTGATATACAAAATTTGATAGTCGTGATGTTCACCTTCGATAAGTTCTTTGTGGCATTCAAATGCATGGTGATTTTAATTCTTCACATTAATAAGTAACGATTACTGGTATTCCTATCTCTAGAAATCGATGCAATAGACAATAGAACCCTCACTCTATAGCCACTTATGTATCCATCCATTAGGACACGAGTCATTTCGATAATAATGAGTGGGAAATTCTACACCAATTGCTTTGAATCCGTCCAAACTACATATCGTGAGCATATGAAAGGAAGCAGCTCTCCTCGAATAGCCAATGTTCCGGCAAAGCACCATCAATTGTAAAGTGACCCGCTAATGTTTTTCGGCACACCCGAATAAAATAACATTCTCATCAATGATATGCCATACGCCCATACCTACTTAGGAGGCAAAGGCAAAATCCAACCCTCAATTATTGTGTTTTATCAAGATAACGCGCACACTTAGAGATAACGCGCTCACATGAGCAATCTAATTTGAGAGTCTCCTAACATAAGCGAACTCTATGCCATCGAGTTCTAAAATCAAGAACCTACAATCATCAAGAACTTATAGGATTTTTAAAAATATTTCTTAGACAATCATCAAGAACTTATAGAATTTTTAAAAATATTTCTTCTATTTTTATTCAATCAAAGTACAAATTTGGTGTTCTCAAATAGTTTGATTAATTTCGGTAGTTATAAGAGCATTCTCTGTGGGAATGCCATTCCGACTCAAAATCTACTATATTTACTTATTTGACCTGGTGCACTTACGTAATTTACATCTTTATTTTGTCGTAAAACCATCCTACATCAAATTTTCTTGGTGCAAAGTTGGCTGGAGGGCAAAGGGGGGTATATTGGGAATTTCATTGGAGAATTTTTCATAGCAAGATTAAATTAGGCATAAAATGAACTGGACATCTCAATTATATATAACATCTATAATAATAACAGCCTAACTGTGAAGTAATGTACAAGAATAGAGTTGCCATGAACCTTATTGAATTAGTTTTACAACATGACTATAAGCCATATGTAGTAAAAGACAATCAACCAAAGAAACTAGTAACATAGAGTTTCAATATTTCAACATCACTCAAATGCCCAGGTGTTCTCCCTCTCAAACTCCTCTTCTTCTTCAGGACTTAATGGATAACTAAAGTTGAACAGGTTGCAGATTTCTCTCGGAGTTTTCCCCCTGATCATGTCAGCCACAGTATCACATGTAAGATCAAGCAAGCTCTTCACATTTAAATAGTTGGCAGCCTGTTTGAAAAATGATTCAGCAAATCTCCATAATCTCACTAGGAAAATTAGGAAGAAAAGTTGTCCATTTCAAATAGATGTAATCTCAAATTGGCGAACATCATTTTGACAAGACTGCGTTTTGTCTTTAATATATTGTTAATAGTTTATTTATATTTATTACGATCAAACCAAGAAATTTAATATATTGTTAATAAACCAAGAAATAAACTCTTGAATATTTTTATGGAAACCAAGAGATAAGTCTGAAACTGGTTTCCTACTACCCAAATTCTAGGACATCAAAAATCACCAGTGTGAGTGTAAAAATACCTATCTTATACATAATTTAATACACCTATTCATGATCTTGCAGACCTACCCGCACAATATCTTCCGCGTATATAACTCAACAAATTAGGCTCTGCAACTTGACATACATAGAACATATATATGTAGTAGAATTAACAAATTAAAGGAAAAAAATGGCTACCCAGCCAGATAATTCTTCTTAGAAGAAGAAAAAGGTCATCTATTCACATTAAGTGCATTGCTTTCCAACACCAGATATATATACACACACATATATACAGTTATATTACTTCTATTCATTAATTTTTTTTAAAAAAAAAAGTTAAACATAACTTTTAAAAGAGAATATGAGGCGTCAATAATTGGTATTGATTTAAAAGTGATATATAATATGTCAAAAATCATGATCCTATCAAGTGAGAATTTTGCAAGATATTGTTTTAAAGGGAGAAGTGTAAAAGTAGCATGACTTGAACTAGAAATCAAACGAAAAGAGAGAAGCTAAGTCAAAACAAGAGGTACCAAGATGAGATCAAAGAGTGTGCCATGGTCAACTTTAACAAAGTTTGTGTCAAACGCCCTGAGATCGTCATCACCATTTCTATAGTTGGCATGGCGCTTGCAGTAATCAATGACTTTGGCCAGGGTTTCAGAGTTGACATTGGGTAGTGGGATGAAGGCACTGGTTAACTCTTCCTGATACAAATTTTTGACTGACTGAAACTGCTCCACAACTGATTCTTCAACCTCAAAAGTCACTCCATCGTTGCTCTTTAAAATGACCATCTTCTTTTCAGTTTTTGTAGGCAACATAGTTAGAAACAATAAGAATCAGAGTTGCAAGGGAAAATATTATTTGTACGGAAGCATTGACAAAAGTTTTTTATAAAATAAGATATTTTTACCATCTTACACATATGTATCGTATAGTTGGAGAAAAAAATAATTTAAGAGTAAGATGACTAATTTTATAAATAAAAGATTTTTGTCGATATTTCCCTACAAATGGTAGGGGGAGAGAGGGGGAGAGAGGGACCTTTTAATTTTTTAGTATTTTTAAATTTATTACATAATTATTTTGTTTTTCTTTAATTAAAAATATTGCTGCTTGCTATATATATACTGGCCCTTGGCCTCGGGACTTGAGGTGAGGGCGGCCTGACCGAGAAACTCACCCCGCGGAATTTATTTATTTTATTTATTTACTACTATTTATTTTATTAGGTGTTACTGCAACGACACAAGGAAGAATTTAGTGCCGTCTCCGAAAGGCGTAAAAAAATCATATTTTTTCCTTACGAAAATGATATGTTTACATAATTATTTTCCGGGTTTTAAATTAGTGAACCCGAAGAATTACATATTGCCGTCCGTGAACACTAATATGCCAGAGTTCGTTGGACGGCACAGACGAATTATCTTCGTGGCTTGTTGACACACAATTAATTAACATTAATTGTCTTCTTCATTGATAAAGGTCGGTATACTTTTTAATTCACTAGTTAAACTGAATTGCATTGCACATTATTTTGAGAGTTTATTTTCCCTTTTTGAGAAAAAGTATTATAATAATATTATTAGTTTATCATTAAAATAATACTAATTAGTATTAGATTATTATTATTAAAACGTATTATAATAATGACATTCTTCATAAATTTTTATCGAGCGGTTTAACTTTCTTTAAAATCAGCAATTAACTAGACTAATAAATTTTGCTGTTGCATCAAACTGTATTGTATAAGCCTCCATGAAATTTCCTTTTAGCCTTGAAAGTTAATTTTTAATCTAAAATTTTTTCAAAAAATTAATTGCTAATGTTTTATTGTGTTGATCATTTACTGTAAACAAATTGTAGGTTGGATTATTTATAAAGTAGTTCAATCTTTAATTTTATCACTTGAATCTTGATTTTAATCAGTTTTCCATTGTTATTACTTTATTTTTGTCTTCGTGTTGATTTGTTGTGAAGCGTCAGAGTGCCTTGAGGTTTATTTCCTACCTTGAGAAACAAGGGAATTTTCAATTCAAGTCCCTAACCTTTCAATTTTGTATCAATTTTATCTCCATTCTTTTTTGAGCTTACTAAGTCCCTAATCTTTCTTTTATTATCATATTATGTTACCCACGTCACTTTTTATTCCCAACCTTTCAAGTTTCATCATTAACCCCTATTAAAATGACTATTATACTTTTAATTCTTTATTTCCACTATAGGTATCCAACTTTTCAATTTTTATATAATTTTGTCTCCACTATTTTTTGGGCGCATAAGAACCCCAACTTCTCATTTTTTATCATGTTATATCCTATTAACACTTTTCATACCTATCTTTTAATTTTTACTATTAATATCCATTAAAAATATCATTATACTGAGTTCAAAAAAAAAAACCATTATATATTAATTATTTAAGTAGAACAATATAAAATTAGAAGCCCGCCCACTCTAACTCCAACACAACCCAATGATAATAGTAAAAAATAATGATAATAAAAAACTAGAAAGATATCAAATCTGCACCAAAGAAAATTGTCAATCTAAGTATCAATGTGATTAGTTAGATCTGATTTCTTGATCTACCACAAATCACATGGCGGATACAGATCAGGTAGATCTGCTCCAAAAAAAAACTTAATTTTTAAATTTATAAAAAAATAAACATAATTCTAATACTTTAATTCTAATTTAATATTTTGTCTCTCTTTGTGATTTTCACAATAACTTGCCCTCGATTTGTTATCCGTCTCAATCAGATTTGTTAAACTAACTGTGGATCCACAAAAATTTAGAATTGGTGCATTAAGATTTGATTTCATTTCTGTAAATTGAAAATGATCCTTTTTTTGTGAATTCACCTTGATTCATATCTGCTACGTGATATATGATGAATAGAAAAACCCGATCTAATCTATTACACTGACTTTTAGATCAAAAACATTTTTTTTCTTTCGAAAACAGATTGGGTCTAGTTTGGTGTTGATTAATTTTTTTTTTTTGTTATCGCTACGGGTTAAAAGATGCATGGATTTCTTATTTTATATATATATTTTTTTATTTTTATTTATTTTTATTTAAATTATTAAGCATATAATGGTAGTTTTAACAGGAACTAACATTAGTAACTAAAATGTTAAGGACGGAAAGTGATATTAGGGACTTAATGAGGCAATAAATGAAAAGTTAGGGGTCTTATATGCCCCAAAAAATGATAGGGACAAAATTTAGACAAATTGAAAGGTTGAGGACCCATAGTTGAAATAAAAAAATAAGGATATAATAGTCATATCGATAACGCTTAATGGTTAAAATTGATAGGCTAGGGATGAAAAGTGACGTTGTAGATACGATACAATAATAAATGAAATGTTGGAGGCCTAGTAGGCCCAAAAAAAAAAAAAGAATAGAGACAATTGATACAAATTAAGTTGAAAGGTTGAGGTTCTATAGTGAAAATAACCTGAGAAACATAAACATCTTGGTACGTACATGTTTCCATATTTTCAAACTATGGTTTAGGGTGACGATGTGGGTCACTTTCACATAATATGCAACTCAATTTCCTAGTCATCCTACTCAAAACAACCATTTTGGAGGCACTAGTGGTGACAAAAGGATGGATTCTGCTTGGCAAAATGTTACTAGATAATATACACTCCCAAGCTTTCAACTTGCGCACAGTTTTGTTCATGTTCTTTTAGTTTTTCATCCCATGGGATCGTAACTTTTCCCTTTGTTATTGTTTTTGTTCTTACTTTGTATCCATTTTGACGATTAACCTCGAATAAATGACACTTTTTCCCTTTCACAAAAGGTTGCCAACCTTTGCAAAATGTCGCAAATTTCTCCTTCCCTATTCTTTTTCCCTACATATATTAGGGGTCAATCTTCTAAAAATTTACATGAAAGCTACTTGCTAACGTTTTCATCTAGGTTTAGCTTTTAAAAATGACGGAAATGATACGTTTGCTGCAGATTTTAAATTCTTCTACTGTGCCCCCTTTTGTGAGTAATTGATGGTACTCATTTGATGATATCCATGTGACTGGCTTATTTTAATTCGTAATTTAGTTCCGTACAAGGAGCCAAAGTGGCTTATTAGGTTTGCAGTTTATGATCATATCAAGTTACAAAATTTGAATTTTAAATAAAATTTAACCAATTACCACATAACCAAAATTCATAAGATAAATAGTTGTCAAACAGAGCCAAATATTGCTCCTCCACCTCGACACTTGAGGTGGGCTGGACTAGCCGAGAAACCCAACCCTCACAAGGAAATTATTTAAGGGTCCGTTTGATATTGTTTAAAATTTGATTGATTTATAATATGTTTTGAAATTTGAATTTTTGAGACATGTGGCTTAATTTGATTAGTTAAATTTTGTTGAAAAGTGAAAAATTGTTATTTGATGTGATAGGTGTGTGATGTGTTAATTGTAGAATTTACCACGTCGTTTGTATTATAAATGGATCCATTTATAAATGGAACCAAACGGGTCCTAATTTATTTATTTATTTTATTGTGTGCTGGTAGAGCGGCTCAAGGAAGGATTATTGCCGTCTCCGAAAGGCATCAGCTGAAATGATATTTCTTACTTAAGAAAAGGAAATGTTTACGTAATTATTTTTCGAGTTCTAAATTAGTGAACCAAAAGAAGACATATATTGCCGTCCGTGAATATTAATATACCAGACTTCGTTTCTAATGGGGGAACACTTTTTTAATTCACCAGTTCTTTTCTTTTCCATTTTTTTTAGCCTTTTAATTCACTAGTTAAGTCAATGTGCATCACACCTTGTTTTCAAAGTCCTTTTTAATAACAATAATGATATTTGTTTATCAATCTAATACTAAATTTTAATTATATTGTTCATGGAAATCTATTTTCTGTTGCACGGTTTAACTTTCTTTAAACCAGCAATTAACTGACTAATAAATTTTGCTATTGCATGCATGAAACTGTATTGTACATCTAATGGAGCATGAATTTTCATTATGGCCTTGAAAATTAATTTTTAATCTAAAATTTTTTTCCTAAAAGCTAATGTTTTACTGTGTTTATCATTTATTGTAAAAAAATTGTAGGTTGAATTATTTATAAAGTAGTTCATCCCTTGATTTTATCACTTGAATATTGATATTTTAATTAGTTTTATTAGCATAAATTTTTGTTGGTATTATTACTTTATTTTTTTCTTCTTGGTTGACTTGTGTGTTGATTTGTTGTGAAGTCTCGTAATGCCTTAAGGAATGATGTAACACATGACCAGCTCACCATAAATTTTGTTCTAGGTTATACATTAGGATTTATTAGAAGTTCCAAGTTGGTGTTGTTTATATTTTTAATTTGTGTCTTTTATGCTGTCTATAACGGCAGGCTGTTATTTTTTATTTTTTATTTTCTACATACACACACACTCCTCGAAAATTCTTTACCCAAAAACAGAGAAAAATTTACGACTTTGGAAGGAAGAATAAGAGATGTGACGTATGAGGCGCAAGATGTAATTGAATTGCATATGTCAAAACAGATTCTAGCAGAATCTGCAAGAAGTCATGTTTTTATCAGTTGTTTCTGTGAACTAATTGACGCGCTCCATCGCTGTGCAAGGTCAATGGTGTTTAGAGATCCCGACTTTGAGGAGAAATATGAAGAAGGCTTGAAAAAAGTAAAAGAAAAACTTACTTCAATCTCAGAAGAGGCGGAGAAGATGATGGATTCAAACAACATGGAAGGACCGCAGATTCCAAGCATTGCAGATGATTCATTAAAATATAGGTCGGGTATAAAATCTGAAACTGTTAAGAGTTTATATATACCTTCCAAATTTTGTCTAACTTTGGTAAAAATGTTCATTTCTTTTTTCTTGTAGGTTACGTTAAGGTAAGATACGTTAAGGTAAGATAGCAATACATGAATAGTTAAACATTGTTTTTAATGTTATGCAATCAAGTTTTATTTTTGCTTAATCTTGATTCTATTTTAGAAGATCAGCAACCTAAGAAATTATTGCCTGCACCTTCCACCAATGCTAATGTATCGGTGGGACTTGTGTTGGATTTGTTGCAAAAAATAATTTAAAGTTGAAAAGGAAAAGGAAAGGGCAAGAAGAAGAATCCTAGGAGGAAAAGGAATCCGTATCATAGAAGGATTGTCTTGTCTTCCAAGGAAACGAAGCCTATAAATAGAGATGTTTTCTTCTTCTTTTATACACAAGTGGTGCAAGCGAGTTGAGGGAAAAATTAGTGAGTCTAGTACCTTGAAGAGTTTTCTTGTAACTCTTCGTGGTTTGTTCGAAGGGTAGAAAATTAAGTGTGGTAAAACTCGGGGTGATTTTCTCGGTGTCACTTGGGTCGGGTCAAAGAGTCTTGTGAAGAAAAATAGTAGCTTAGCGTCTTGGGATTTCTTTAATTCTTCGCGACTTAGGCAAATGGTAGAAATTGGTAGATGCGATAAAACTTGGTATATTTTTCTTGTAATACTTGGGGGATGTGTTTTGGCGGGGGAAATTCTGTATGGTTGTAGCGACTTTAATCATATAGTGGAAAGTTTTGACAGTCCGTTAAATTCGTCTTCGTCTTTTATTTTTCTTGTCTCAATTAAATACCTTGAATAATGGTCCTGCAGGTATAATCGGGAAATTTACATTAATTCCCAACAACTTGATGATGACCTGTTAAAAATTAAGGAACAACTGCTGTTTGGGCAGTCCTCTGACCCATTAACATCATCCCCATTGTTGGGATGAGAGGTATTGGTAAGTCTACACTTGCAAGAAACATTTTCAATGATTCCACCATTTCACAGCGCTTTGACATTCGTGCTTGGACAATGGTATCTTAGAGTTACCATGTGCGGGAACTATTTATAAGCCTTTTGAATTCCATCATAGTCGGCCTTCATAACTTAAATGATATGAAAATGGAAGACCCAAACCAGAAACTAGATGAGACTTTGAAGATCTCATTGTATTGGTTGACGTAATGACATGTGAGATACCAACACATGGGATGAATTAAAAAGGATTTTACCGGATGACAATGACGGAAGCCGCATCATTTTGGCTACTCGGGAATCTGAAGTGGCGGTTACCTTTCCAATTCTTCTACCCTTATTCACCATATGAATTTTCTCTCCCAAACACAATTGGGATCTTCTGTGCAAAAGGGCCTTTGAAGAATATTCTTGTCCTCGAGAACTTAAGAAAATTGGAGAGACGGTAGCAGAAAGATGCAAAGGACTTCCACTTGCACTCACAGTTGGGTGGTGTCGTCTCCAAAGCTGATAGGACACGAGCATAATGGCGTTATGTAGCAGACAACTTAAAATCTACAGTAAATAGAAACTATGATGATTTCGTAGAGATATTATCTTGGAGTTGTGACAGAAAATTGTTGTATTATATATTATATTATTATATGATATGATGATATCATTTCTTAATGTACTGTGAGTGGCATTGATTAGTATTTAAAGAAGAATACTTCTAATTAAACACTTAAAATGGACAATTAACTCCTAACGATTTCGTTATCGTTAGAAGGATTTGAATAATAGTGTCATTAAATTCAAATTTGAACTTCTCTATTATACTGATAAACTATAAACATTTCTTAATATATTGTGAGTGGTATTGACTAGTATTTAGTGATGAACACATTTAATCAAACAACTAAAATGGATAATTAACTTATAACAGTTTCGTCATCGTTATATTGATTTCAATATTTTTGAGAGAAGAGTGTCATTAAGTTAAAATATGAATTTCTAAGTTATACTGACAAGTCAAAAATATTTTTTAATGTGTTGTGAGTTGTACTGACTAGTATTTAAAGATGAACACATGTAATCAAACAACTAAAATAGATAATTAAATCATAACAATTTAGTAATTATTATAACGATTTGAATATTTTTAAGTGAATAGTGTAAAATTAAAATTTGAACTTCTAAGTCATACTGACAAGTCAAAAATATTTTTTAATATTTTGTGACTCGTATTGACAAATATTTAGAGATGAACACCTTTAATCAAACAATTAAAATAGATAATTAACTCATAACGATTTCGTTATCGTTACAATGATTTAAATATTATTGAGTGAATAATTTTATTACGTTGAAATTTGAACTTATTTGTTATACTGACAAATTATAAACATTATTTGTGAGTGATATTAGCTAGTACTTAGTGATGAACACATCTAATCAAACAACTAAAATGGATAATTAACTCATAACGATTTTATTATCGTTATAAGGATTTGAATATTTTTGAGTGAACAATGTCATTTAATTTAAATTTAAACTTGTAGGTTATATAGAAAGTCAGAAGTATTTCTTAATATGCTGTGAGTCGTATTGGCTTTTTTTAGAGATGAACACATCTAATCAAACAACTACAATAGATAATTAACTCATAACGATTTCATAATCATTATAATGATTTGAATATTTTTGAGTGAATGGTGTCATCAAGTTAAAATTTGAATTTCTAAGTTATACTGACAAATTATAAACATTTCTTAATGTATTGTGAATGGTTCGACTTATATTTAGAGATAAACACTTCTAATTAAACACTTAAAATGGATAATTAAAATTCAAAAAAAATTATTATACAAACCTTTTTGTATCTTTACAGGATATATATATACATACACACACACACACCCCACGCACACACGATATGAGTTTTAGTAAGATTCCTTAGACTTCACTTTATAATAAGTCTGATAAAATTGGTATTATTTATTTATTTTTTTTAATGACACAGGTGACGTGCTGGTCGAATAAATTACTTACTTACCGCTAGTCAGGTTAATGATTGGATAAGTCCCTAACGCAATTGCACCCTTTTTTATCTGAATCATGTCTCTATTGCTTCTAAACGAAACACAGTAATGATTGACCGTCAGACATCTAGTGACATAATGCCGCCAAACATCTGGCTGAGAAACCCACCCCGTAGGACGGAATTATTTTATTTATTTATGATATTGTGTGCTGGTAGAGCAGCTCAAGGAAGGATTATTGCCTTCTCTTAAAGGCATCAACTGAAATGATATTTCTTGCTAAGGAAAATGATATGTTTACTTAATTATATTACGAGTTATAAATTAGTGACCCCAAAGAAGACATATCGCCGTCCCTGAATATTAATATACCAGACTTTGTTTTTAATGGCGGGTACACTTTTTTAATTCACTAGTTTTTTTTTTTAACCTTTTAATTTAATTTACTAGTTAAGTCTACTTGCATTACACGCTGTTTTGAAAGTTCTTTTTCTTTTTTTCGTTTTTTTTTTAATAATAATGGTATTTGTTTATCAATCTAGTACTAAACTTTAATTATATTATTCATAGAAATCAATTTTTTTTGTTGCACGGTTTAACTTTCTTTAAATCAGCAATTAACTTGACTAATAGTTTTTGCTACTGCATGAAACTGTAGTGTCCATATAAGCGAGCATGACTTTTCAGTTTAGCCTTGAAAATTAATTTTTAATCTAAAATTTGTTCCTAAAACTTAATTAATTGCTAATGTTTTACTGTATTATCATTTATTGTAAACAAATTGTAGGTTGAATTATTTATAAAGTAGTTCATTCCTTAATTTTACCACTTGAATCTTGATATTTTAGTTAATTTTATTAGCATAAATTTCCGTTGTTATTATTATTTTATTGTTGTCTTCTTGGTTGACTTGTGTGCTGATTTGTCCGCATCATGTTTGTGTTGAGGATTATCTGTCACACGTCCAGAGTCTTTTGGTTATGATTTGCAAAAGGTTTCTTAAAGCCAATGGTACCTAAAAATTTGGTACAAGTGAAGGAGTGTTTGGAAGATCTTATCAGTAGATATTTCATTATTTTTCATCACCGGATTCACAATGGTGAAATAGGCGGGAAACAATTTCTAATTATGCCAGACGAAATTGCAATTGTATAAGAAACTGTTATATTATATATTATAAGATATGATTACTCAATGTATTGTGAGTGATATTGACTATTATTTAAAAAAGAACACTTATAATTAAATACTTAAAATAGATAATTAACTCATAATGATTTCATTATCGTTATAACAATTTGAATATGATTGAGTGAATTGTGTCATTAAATTAAAATTTGAAGTTCTAACTTATACTGATAAATTATAAACATTTCTTAATGTATTGTAAGTGGTTTGACTTATATTTAAAGATTAACACCTATAATCAAATAGCTAAAATAGATAATTAACTCATAATGATCTCGTTATTGTTATAACGAATTGAATATTACTAGGCGAATAGTGTTATTAAATTAAAATTTGAAGTTGTGAGTTATACTGATAAATTATAAATATTTTTTAATGTGTTGTGAGTGGTATTTACAAGTATTTAAAGATAAACACATTTAATCAAATAACTAAAATGAATAATTAACTCATAACGGTTTCGTTATCACTATAATGATTTGAATATTTTTAAGGGTATAGTGTCGCTAAATTAAAATTTAAACTTCTAAGTTATACTGACAAGTCAGAAGTATTTATTATGTGTTGTGAGTCGTATTGACTAGTATTTAGAGATAAACACCTCTAATCAAACAATTACAATAGATAATTAACTCATAACAGTTTCGTGAGCGTTAAAACGATTTCGCAATCCTTGTAAGGATTAGAATATTTTTGTGCTGATAGTGTCACAAAATTAGAATTTGAACTTCTAAGTTACACTAATAGGTTAGAAGTATTTTTTTTTCATTGTGTTGTTAGTCGTATTGACTAGAATTTTGAGATGAACACATTTAATTAAACAACTAAAGTAGATAATTAATTCATAACGATTTCGTAATCGTTAAAACGACTTGTTTTTGATTGAATACGGATGCTAAATTAAAATTTGAACTTCCAAGTTATACTGACAAATTAAAATATTTCTCAATGTGTTGTGAGTGAGTAATTAATTTACAACGGTTTCGTAATCTTTATAACGATTTGAATGTTTTTGAGTAAATCGAGTCACTAAAGTAAAATTTGAGCTTTTAAGTTATACTGACAAATTATAACATTTCTTAATGTATTGTGAGTAATATTGACTAGTACTTAGAGGTGAACACCTCTAATCAAAGGCCAAAAATGAATAATTAACTCGTAACGATTTTGATATCGTTATAATGATTTGAATATTATTGAGTAAATAGTACTATTAATTAAAATTTGAATTTCTAAGTAATAGTGACAAATTATAAACATTTCTTAATCTGTTGTGAGCGGTATTGACTAGTATTTAGATGTGAACACATCTAATCAAAGGCCAAAAATGAATAATTAACTCATAACGATTTTGATATCGTTATAATGATTTGAATATTATTGAATGACTAGTACTATTAATTAAAATTTGAACTTTTAAGTAATAGTGACAAGTTATAAACATTTCTTAATCTGTTGTGAACGATATTGACTAGTACTTAGATGTGAACACCACAAATCAAATACAAAAAATAGATAATTAACTCATAATGATTTCGTTATCGTTATAAAAATTTGAATAACATTGAGTGAATAGTGCTATTAAATTAAAATTTGAACTTTTAAGTTATATTGACAAAGAAATTATAGACATTTCTTAATATATTATGAGTGATATTGACTAGTATTTAAAGAAGAACACCTCTAATCAGACACCTAAAATGAATAATTAATTCATAACGATTTCGTTATCGTTATAACGATTTGAATATTTTTGAGTAAGATCGGAAGAGCACAAAATTAAAATTTGAGCTTCTAAGTTGTATTGACAAGTCAGAAGTATTTGTTAATGTACTATGAGTCATATTGGCTAGTATTTAGACATGAACACTTTAGTCAAACAACTACAATGGATAATTAACTCATAACGATTGCGTTATCGTTATAACGATTTGAATATTTTTGAATGAATAGTGTCATTAAATTAAAAGTTAAACTTTTAAGTTATTTTGATAAATTATAAACATTTCTCAATATGTTGTGATTGATATTGACTAGCATTTAGATATGAACACTTCTAATCAAGGACCAAAAATAGATAATTAAGACATAATGATTTAATTATTATTGTAACGATTTGAATATTATTCAGTGAATAGTGTCATTAAATTAAAATTTGAACTTCTATAAAAAGTCAAATTGTAGCATGTCTTTTACTTTTTAACTTTTTGAAAAAAGTAAAATCAATGAAAATGATGTTAAGTAATAGTTTATAAACAGAATTGTCTATAAATTGAATTGACAAACACACTGTAAATTGTATTCCCATCCATAAACATCATGTGTATATTTTAATTTGTCTTGATATCCCGAGAAATTTCTTTAATATTGATCCAGTTTATGTGGATCACTCGAGTTGTATGTATGATGATTGAAGTGTATGTATGCTAGAGAAGAATTCTGATAGAAAAGATTGTGTTTATAATGAGAATTTTTTGGATATTATTTGGATAGTAATATAAGTCTAATATAATATTAAAGTTTCTTTCTTTTTTCCCCCCTTATGATCTTGAAGATTATTCTTTCAACCATTTTTTATCGCGTATACGTATATTTTTGGTAGAACTCGTGACTAGCATGCATGATTTAATTTTAATTTTCTCAAGCTCCAGTGAGACACATGACCACAAGGAATGTGTAGATTAATAAAAATATAAATAAATGAAACAGTGATACTACAATATATCACTCTTTGTACTACTATTTGTTTATACTGAACGCATAGTATCAATATACGTAAATTCCTACATTTTTTTTCCTGATATAATGCTGGAATTCTCAATTTGATACAATATATCTTATCTCTCCAAACAGTGATATACAAATATTGGCTGACCCTCTTCTTCCCATTCGGGTTGGGTTGACCCAAAAGTACAGTAAGAAGGAATGGAACCACTGGAGAGTCGTCTGCAGTTCTGGGCAAAGACGACTAACTTTGGAAGCATAACACGAACCGATTTCCGCTATTCCGGGTTCTTATTGAGCGTAGCGAAATCTTACACAAAGATAACGCTAGTATTTTTATTTATTTATTTTTCCTTTTACGTAATTGGCTCATTTAGTCCCTAAACGTTATCACTTTTTACTAATATGTCCTAAATGCCAAAATCTTGGCGTCAAAGTCCTAAAAAGTTGTCCATTGGTGCCGGTACTTTTGGATGGAAATAATCCAAGTTGATATATAGTTAACTTCTAATGTCCTTGTTTGGATTGAGTGCACACCAAATAAAATATTTTTCGACCAATTAAAATTTTAATTAAAATAAGAAAACAACTCATCTTATAGGAAAAATAATTGTCTTTTTATTTTAAATTTAATTAATCATATATTACTATTTATTCTTCACGTAAAAAAAATTAAAGTATCTCTAGCATATTGATATATTTTCTAAGAAAAATAATTTATTGTTTTAATTTTAATAATAATAATATAGAAGATTATAAGCCCTTTATTATTTATTTTTATTTTATTTGTTTCAATATTTTTAAATGGTGGACATTGCTTTTATTTGGTGATGAAATTTTCCTAGTTACGAAACAAGGCATTAAAATTTAACCATCAAATTGGATGATTTCCATTTAAAAGAACTTATGATACCAAATAGCAGAATATTTTGGGGCTTCAACGTCAATATTTAGATGTTTAGAACTCATTTACAAAAAGTGTTGTTATATTGACACATTATAAACATTTCTCAATGTGTTGTGAGTAATATTAACTAGTATTTGAAGAGAAACACTTATAATCAAACACTTTTAACTCATAATGATTTCATTATCATTTTAAGGATTTGAATATTATTTGAGTAAATAGTAACATTAAATTGAAATTTGCACTTTAATTCTCTGTTCTACTGACAAATTATAAACATTATTCTTAATGTGTTATGAGTGATATTGACAAGTACTTAGTGATGAACACACCTAATCAAACAACTAAAATAGATTTCATTATTGTTATAACAATTTGAATATTTTTGAGTGAACAGTGTCATTAAATTAAAATTTAAACTTTTAAGTTATACGGATAAATCAGAAATATTTCTAAATATGTTTTGAATTATATAGCTAGTATTTAGATATAAACGTCTCTAATCAAACAACTATAATAGATAATTAACTGATAACGATTTCGTAGTCATTATAACGATTTGAATATTTTTAAGTGAATAGTATCATTAAATTAAAATTTAAACTTTTAAGTTATACAGACAAATTATAAATATTTTTTAATGTATTGTGAGTGGTTTGACTTATATTTAGAGATGGACACCTCTAATCAAACACATAAAATGGATAATTAAAATTCATAGAAAAATTATTGTACCAACCTTTTTGTATCTGAAGAGGATATATACGATATTAGTTTTAATAAGATTCCTTAAACTTCACTTTATAATAAGTTTGATAACATTGGTATAATTTTGTTTTTTTAAATGACGCAGGTGACGTGCTGGTCGAATAAATGACTTACTAACCAGTCAAGTCAATGACTGAGTCAAGTCCCAAAAGCAATTATGCACTTTTTTATCTGAATCATGTCTCCATTGCCACCAAACGAAACACGGTAATAATCTACCGTCAGACATTTAGTGGCATAATGCCGCCAAACATATGACCAAGAAACCCACCCCGTAGGACGGAATTATTTTAGTTATTTATTATATTGTATGCTGGTAGAGCGGTTCAAGGAAGGATTATTGTCTTCTCTGAAAGGCATCAACTGAAATGATATTTCTTGATTAGGAAAATGATATGTTTACTTAATTATTTTTCGAGTTCTAAATTAGTGAACCCAAAGAAGACATACTGCCGTCCGTGAATGTTAATATACCAGACTTTGTTTTTAATGGCGGGCACACTTTTCTAATTCACTAGTTTTTTTTTTAACCTTTTAATTCACTAGTTAAGTCAACTTGCATTACACGTTGTTTTGAAAGTTCATTTTTTTTAATAATAATGATATTTGTTTACCAGTCTAATATTAAATTTTAATTATATTATTCATAGAAATCTATTTATTGTTGCACGGTTTAACTTTCTTAAATCAGAAATTAACTTGACTAATAAATTTTGCTATTGCATGAAACTGTATTGTATATATAAGCGAGCATGAATTTTCATTTTAGCCTTGAAAATTAATTTTTAATCTAAATTTTTTTCCTAAAACTTAATTGCTAATGTTGTACTGTGTTTATCATTTATTGTAAACAAAACTGTAGGTTGAATTATTTATAAAGTAGTTCATTCCTTAATTTTATCACT
This sequence comes from Nyctanthes arbor-tristis, assembly GCA_963692815.1. NCBI lineage: Eukaryota > Viridiplantae > Streptophyta > Magnoliopsida > Lamiales > Oleaceae > Nyctanthes > Nyctanthes arbor-tristis. The sequence continues at coordinate 64,740 of CAVNYN010251282.1, forward strand.
TTGGTCTTGATATTTTAGTTAGTTATATTAGCATAAATTTCCGTTGTTATTATTACTTTACTTTTGTCTTCTTGGTTGGCTTGTGTGTTGATTTGTCCACATGATGTTTGTGCTGCTGATAGTTTTTTTACATCCCTAGTCTCAAAGTATGGATATCACATGAGTTGGACGTCCCAAGTCTCAAAACACGCTCTTTGTAGGCACTAGTGATGGCAAAAGGATGGATTCTACTTGGCAAAATGTAATTGGATAATTTACATTTCTCAGTATCAAGCTTTCAACTTACACACAATACCTTGTTTTTTTTTTTTTCATCCCACGAGATCCCATACCTTTCATTTATTATCTTGTTTCATTCCTACTAATACTTTTTATCCATTTTGACCATTAACCCCTTCTAAATGACACTTTTTCCCTTTCACTAAAAGCTCCCAACTTTTGCAAAATGGAGCAAATCTCTCCATCCCTATTCTTTTTAAAGGGATTAAAAAGATTATATTTCTTAAGGTTAAAGGCTGAGGCCCCGGTATCCTTAAGGTCCCAAATTCGAGTCCCACTAACGGCGGGTTGTGTGGGTTTTTCCAACATTATGTTGGTTTGTATTATTACTTTGCGTTAGATTTCATTGGATGTAATTCTATACGCATCTGTAATGCAGATTAATTTCATATTCGGATTTTTTGATTATTTTGGATCTTGCTCTATACGTGGCGGCTGAGTTGAGAGCTGTGGAGTTGGAAATGGAATTGTGTATGGCCAACAGTTACATTCAACTGGAGGTTGAAATGAACTTTCTATCAGCCTATAAAATATGTCAAAGCCAACTGGAACAACTCTCATGGGAACTTGCTTACACGGTTTCCAGAATTGGAGAGATGACCAAGAAGATAACAGCCCAATTTCCGCATATATTAAGAGGGGAAAACAGTGGCAGATCTTATAAACAGCGGCAGATCTTATGCCATCGGTTGGCTACCAGAGAAGGCAAAAGGATTCATCAGTGACATCAATTTGGTGTCCTTAGATTGGATAGAATGCAACTTCCTTTCTTGCATTGTTGCACACTCATTAATTTGTTGATAGCCTTTCTTGTAAATGGAGTAGTACTCCAAGTTTATGTTTTAATCCTTGCTATAATTACTTGTAATAGGGAAGTACTGCTTCATTTGTAGCTTACATGTTAGTAATAATTGAAAGGAATAGAATAAGTGGTTGTTTTTCTTTACGGGGTAAGGCTCATATAGTAGTTCAAGGATCGGCTTCGACATGTATGAAATGTTAGGTTTTTACTACCCAATAGACCAGGGCAACGATGGATTTTGTGGGATTCGATTTATAGCCATAGGCATAACCTAAGCCAGTTAATGGATAGTAATTTAAATGCCAAACTCACAACAAATCGTTAACTGGGAATCAAGAGCAATATTTTAAGTGGCTTTTTGGTCAAAGGAATGTGTTCAACACAGTTGCTTGAAAAGCCCACCCATACATGCCCTTCCTTTGTTCTCTTTTGGTAATCAGCAGAGTTTATGGTGTGATGGCTAATTGATTTGGTAATCTCATTGGACATGGAAGGCACCGTTAAAGATTGGAGATTGTGATTCTGACTGTGGTCAATTTATGGATTACCACCAACACTTCAATCTGCATACTCTCTTTCTTGAAAACATGGCTATCATATTATCTGATTTCTTTGTGAAATTGTTCTTTTGGTTTCTTGGTGCACTGATTTCATCCAATGAAGGGTGTTCAATTTCTTTGGGTTAACTTTGCTTGACTTGGTCTGAATCGGTGTAGGAGTTGCCTTGGCTGTGGCTTGGCTGAATCTGAGCCGTGATCAAACATTGATTCCACCCTTGCTTGGCTTTAAAAGAGAAGATGCACTATTTTTATTCGTATCATTCTTCAACCTTTTTGTAAGCCTTGTAATCTAAGATATTGTTTAAACTTTGTGTTTTGCATGGGAATATCTCTACGTGCATGAACAACATACAGACATTATATTCAGGACCGCCATGCCATCAGTGTCGTTGGCATGATGCTTGTAGTAATCGACGACTTTGGCAAGGATTTCAGAATTGACATTGGGTGGCGGTATGAAGGCACCGGCTAAGTTTTCTTCCTCGTACAACTTTTTGATGGAATGAAATTGCTCTGCACCGATTCTTCCACCTCAAAATCACCCCATCCTGCCTTTCAAGATCACCATCTTCTTTTCAACTTCTGTTGAAGACATATTTGGAATCAATGGGTTTCACATAATCTTTTCCTTCCTAGTCTCCTATGTAAAACACGCATTTTGCAAGCACTGGCTAGTAATGGCAAAGGGATGGATTAATACAGTTGATGAAAATTTTCTTGCTGTTTCATGATTCCCATCCAAAGACCGAAGAAAATCCCAGGTGCCGGCTACAAAAAGAATTTTAATTTGATCAAGCGCATGAGGGCTTAGGCTGTGGATTAGGGCTAGCTATAAAAATAGAATTTCTCCCAATCAACAAAGTGCATGAACAAATGGAGGGGAGTAAAGGGACTACTTTATTTCTTTTTCTGCTAGATTGCGACTATCTTCTTATTAATAAGTTCTTATTATTAACACAATCAGTTTGGAACCCCTTTAATTAATAGCAATAAGGTACGTAAGCGCCCAAAGCTACTTTCTTGATCCAGCATGCTCAGTTGGTCAAGCTTCGCTCTTGCAATTGGGTCGCTTGCCCTTACCGTTTAGATGTCTAATATTCCAAGCAATAATGATAGTATGTTGTACCATAACTTTCGACATCTCTATAAGACATTGACATAAATACATTGCGTTAGAGGTCTAAGACAAATTTCTTGGTGGCTAAGTTTGCTTTGTGGGTTAAAAAGAGGTAATTAATTGTCTCTCATTGATAATCGCGGAAGCCCCTCACCGTCTCCTTATGTGCTTTCTTATTAGCTAGTCCCCAACTTTTAGTTTTCATGTTCCAATGGTCAGCCTTTTGACGGATTTTGTCAAACAACCGTTAGCGACCGTTGATGCCAATTTTTTTTTTTTTAAACTTCATTTAGAAGAAAAATTTGAAAAATCACTGTTCTTTTCTTTCTTCCACTCTCAAATTTGGACCTTAACTGGGTTGTACCTTGGCGACTTCTCTGCTGTCTTCTTTGATATATTACCCTTTTTGCCCTTTTTGACCATCAGCCTCTAAACCAATTTCTCTTTGACAACATGATGCTTAGACAATTAGAAAAGTGGGAGGAAAAAGAAAAAAGAAAAAAAGAAAACTGTGGTAGAAGACATATTATCTCTAACAAGTTCGTTCGTTATTTAAGCCCTATTCCTCTATTTCTCGACACTGAAAATAGTAACATGAAGATAAAGAAAATGAATCAACAAAACCCAAAAAATATAGTAGAAGCGTACTTTTGGGAATGTGACCTAAACTTTTTATATTATGTAGCAAAAAAGTCTAAAAAAATTACGTGAAAAAGAGAACTTTGCTCTGAAATATATTGGTCGGAGTGCATCAAATTCCCAACAATAATATGTATATATAAAATAATGTAATGTGTTCCATGTTGTAATGCAAATGTGACTCAGAAGACTGTCGGTTCGTCTATAGTGTCCTTCAGACACTAAATGGTGTCCGAAGGGGTATGTGGTGGCCCCCTATTAGGTGTGTTGCTGGCTGGGCCCCCAACACACCCAATAGGGGGCGGCCACATACCCCTTTGGACACCATAAGATGGTGTCTTTAGGACACCATAGAATATCCCGAAGGCTGTCCCCCTTAACTTTTAAGTTATAAGACATGTATGATCTCTAGCAACAATAAGAGTCAAAGTTAGGATAAAAAAATACTTCAAAGATTAAAAAAAGAATAGATAAAACGGAAAAAAGAAAAAAAATTTCCCCATGACTTCCGCGGTTGACGATGTATTTAGCATTGAATTTCAGCTTCCCTCTTCGAAAGAACGCAGAAATCTTACACGTCAGTTCTAACTTCATTGTTTCACTTGTAATTCTCACTCGAATAGTGCGTATAATACTTTATATTTGATGGAAAATCTTTGAACCTGGTTGCTAATTGAGTGGCAGATTCAAATAGTAATTCTCATATAATAACCAGAACACGTGGCCGGTCAAAATTTTCGATAAAGAGAAAGAACGATCGAATTTGATATTATTAGAAAAATGAAAAATCATAAAATGATGAGTCAGGCCCTTCCAGAAGAGATGTGGTCCTTAGGAAAGACTTTGAGTTTCGAATTTTTCTTTAAAGAATCTGTTGAAACAAGATTACCTTAGACGTAAAATGAACTGCAAACATCAATTATATGTATTATAGCGTTACTTTGAAATAGGAAGCAATTTGCGCTATATAAGAATCCACAAAACCATATTATAAATGACACGACACTAAGTGAACAAGTTGTAATAAAGTCTAGAGATATAGAAGGGGTAATATGTCTTTGAAGACATGCAATCAAAGAAGCTAGTAATAAGATTTAACATCACTCAAGTGTCCTGGCGTTTGCCCTCTGAATCTCCTCTTCCTTTTCAAGAAGATCGTGCAGGCTCTTGACTTTTAATTATTTGGCAGCCTGTTCGTAGTATACAAAAGAAAAAAGGAAGTCATCAGCAAATGTCTCTACTCACTACTAAAATCAGGAAACTCTTCTACAAAAGCACGGTCTATATATCTCAGCATCAATGTTATGCAAATCCCAAATTGGGTAACATCGTCCTCTTCTCCCATATGTTTTAACACCCCCCTCCTCCCACCCACCCCCCCCAAAAAAAAAGAAAAATGGTCAAAGGTTTCTAAATTACTAAATATTCAAAAGTACAAGCAATTACTAGGAGAATGAGAAATCAATGGAGCACAGAACAGACCACTGTGTAACCAAGAAGAAATATAGTGGTAAGGAATTAATTGAAGGGCGACATATTAATTAAAACAAAAAACAAGCAACATTTCTATGGAGTTGCCCGGTTGCCTGATAGTGAGACTACATCTTGACTTAGTTATTTCATTATTATCATTATTTTATTTTTTGATTGTGATGCCTTCATCTTTTATATTCAAATGCAAAATCGAAATGTTCTACAGAAAAAAAGATCAAAGGAAAAATTGGAAGGAAAACTTATCAGAATCCCAAATGAGTTGTAACAAAATAATGGGTCGATCTACGTAGAGAACATAATATGTATCTTCCTTAAAAAATATAAATAATTCTTGAAATCGTGACATCATTCCCAATCCGCTAGTTATCAATCTCGGTTTCCAAGTTGGGATTCCGCAAAGTGAAGAGATAGACTTGAGTTGGGATGACTAGGAATTATTAAGAGATAAAAATTGTGTACCTGTACGTTGCATGAAATATAATAATTAGAAAAAAATAATGTATGATAATTTAAAGAACTAAATAGTTATGATTTTATTGCGTATACTACTCGCTCATATATACATGTTGCTAATAATTATAATTTTATTGCGTACAATTCTTTTACTTGGCACAAAGCTAATTAAATTTTCTTTCATAAAACAATACTCTCAACTAATAAAAATGAGAATTAATGATGAATTTTTAAATATAAATTTAATATCACATTGAATATGAAAACCAGGAACCATGAAAAAGAGAGCATACAAAATTCATACAACTCTAAATTTACCATACACCCATATCTTTTTTCAATAAACGTCAATAAAAGAAGCCTAAGAACACAATTAGAGGTTCCCACAAAAAATAATAAACTAAGTAATGCAGTAAACATATATAGGATATAGCCATCGGTTTTATGACTTGTTTATCTTATTGAATTAAATTAAAGTAAATGTTTTGAAACTGATTTAATTGAATTCATTTCATTATTATTATTATTATTATTATTATTATTATGCCATTAATTTCAAGGTAGGTACTTAATCAAAATGATAAGGAAGTCTCAATAACTCAAACTTGAAATTTGTCTGTCAATTATTAGAATTTTAAAGAAATATAAAATATTTGAAGATAACCTAAAAATTAATAGAATAGATACACGAAACACTAATAGATAACAAATAGTATAATATTGTAGATTACTTTACAGCTTAATTAAGAATGTGTGTGTGTGCGTATATATATATATATGTATAAAAAAAATATAAGATTAGAGATTAACTTGGAATCTCTAAACTTATATAACTATATAATATATATATATTAATATGAGATGTATATACAATTGAAAGTATATAAAATAAAAGCATATATAAGCGGAGAACATATATATATATATCATTTTATTTATTTATGTGGAAAATATCTTGACTCGAAAATTTAAACTCAAGATATAACTTTTAGCAAAAATAAAATTTCTAGTCATGAGCAAAAGACTCAACATATTTATTTACTAAAGATAGTCAATCAAAGAAACTACTGAGAGATTCAACATCACTCGAATGCCCAGGCATTGTCCCTCCGAACCTCTTCTTCCTCTTCAGAACTAAATTCATTCTTGATGTTGAAAAGTTTGCGGATTTCTTCTGGAGTCATCCTTTTGCACATGTCAGCCGCAGTTTGACAAGTAAGATAAAGTAAGTTCTCCACATTCAAATAGTTGGCAGCCTATAGGTAGGGAAAAAAAGGATTTATCAGCAAATCTGTCTAGACAGTTAGTTTTTGACACCCATCTTTCAATATATGCACACCACCTAGGATTTAAAATCCAAGTGTTGTGTATGCATTGGGCGGATGTTACCATAAAATCTTTATTTGTCTATACTCTCACCACCAAAATCAGGAAAAGAAAAAAAAGAAGAACAAGAATTCATCAGCAGATCTGTCTATAATCTAACTACGAAAATCGGGTCAATAAAATAAAATCTTTATCTATTTCAACTAGGTATATGCAAATCCCAAGTTTGTTAACATCATGCTCTTCTTCCATATGTTTGACTAAGGTGTCAAAATCAAACACAAAAATCACATTGTTAAGCAAGTATAGGAATGTGAAACCAACCAAGCAGGGTATATAAATCATCAGTGTGTATATATAACCTGATTTCAGGGGGAAAGTGTGTGTGTGTGTGTATATATATATATATATGTATATACACACACAAACAGATAATAAAAAAAAAATGTGTGTGTATATATAAAACATAACATATGTAGTAGAATTAACAAATAAAGAAAGATACCTATATCTAGAACCCTGCTAGATAAATTCTTCTTAGATGAAGGAAGGATCATATATTTCATTTGTAAGTAAATGTACGCACATCTCAACAAATAAACAAAATATACTATGAACCAAAATGGGTGAAGCGAGAAGCTGAATCAGTTAAGAAACAAGAGGTACCAAGACGAGATCAAAGAGTGTTTCCCGGTCAATGTTAACAAACTCTGCATCGAACTCCCTGAGGTCGTTATTGCCATCGTTTTCGTTGGCGTGGCGCTTGCAGTAATCAATGACTTTGGCCAAGATTTTGGAGCTGACATTGGGTAACGGGATGAATGCACCGGGTAAGTCTTCTTCATACAAATTTTTTATTGATCGAAACTGCTCTACCACCGATTCTTGCACCTCAAAAGTCACTCCATCTGCGCTCTTTAAAGTGACCATCTTTTTATCTTCCCCAGACAACATAGTTGGAACCAATTATGGATCAGAATTGCAAACTATGACAAAAAATGAAACGGATTCTACTTTTAAGAGAATTTTTTCTATCAAGTTGAAGACAGAAGAATTTTGTGGAAGTGGTTTAATTAACTATGGACACAGATGTTGGAAAAAAAAAATGAGAAATAGAAAAAGTTGAAATTGATGAAGATGACAAAGAAAAGAGATTGCCGGAAAAAGAATCTTCTAAGGTCCAGGTTAGTGTGCTCATGAAAATAAAAAATGTACATTTTTGTTTTTACTTATTTTGTTATTTAGAAAGAATAATTAAGGAGCTCTGGAACTAATACAGTCTGACTATGAACATATCGGGCTCTTCTCCAATCACATACTGCCATGTGGTGCCACATCACATATCGGCGCCACATGGCCTGTGATTGGAGATTGGGCTCAGGACTTGGAGTCGGATCTGTTTTCTTATAAAAATATCTGGAACTAATGGATGAGAATCTTGGACTAACATATATCCATGAAAATTACAAGAGGAATTGCATAATTATTATTATTATTATTACTATTATTATTTGAAAAGGAAAATTTCTTTTCATTATTCAAAAATCAACCAATATTGTCAAGACCCATCTGTACGATGGAATCCAAGTTGGACTTCTACACCCTTGGTTAAGGATTTAGTTCCCCACCCCCATAATTCCCTTGTAATCTCAAAAAAATCAACCAATATCCTCAAAAATACAAGAAGAAATAAAAATGTAACCCTACAAATAAAAACTAGAACAAGAAGAACGTACAAGCAAATGATGCAAGCTTGTCCGTTGTCATATTCCTGTTTCCAAAAATATAATAGCAAGAGCCACACTTGCCAAGTAAAAGAAGATTACAAACTTCATTAACAACATTCCCTCCTCGAGCCAAAGGCTCATACGCTCGAATACTCTAAATGACCCGAAGTTCATCACATTCTACCTTGCAAAACACCAACAGGGATTGTATATAAGCACCCATATTGTAAAAATCAGTAATTATCTAATGGCGCATGTTTGACAGTATTATACAGCCAAATGCTGATGTGTCGTGCCAGAAGCATGCCATCTAGCACGTCACATTATCATAGGATATGACGTGGTGTGTTAAGTGGCATGTATTAATTTGACACGTTACACCAGCATCTAACGGCATCTGACAAATGTGGTCACCTTCAAAAAATTATACAAAATAATATTTTAATATTTATTAAAAATTAGTTTCTATAATAATTTTTATTGGTTCTAATATATATATACATATATATATATAAAACAATTTTTTATTATATACAAATAGATAGACATAGACAACATTGTTTATAACGAATTCCTAAAATCTCTCCCTTGCTGACATTTTTTATAAACAATTAATCCCTCAAATTTCTCGCTGGACTACTCCCTCTTTGAAAATTATCTAAGGCGCATTTGTCACCCGTTGTTTTATATAGCGTGTAATGTGGCATGCCAGATGACATGCATTTGACATGCTACGTAAGCATTTGATTTGACAGTATAATGTTATCAGACATCTGACCATCATTGCTCATTGACACTTATTAATTTGCATTTCAATTTTGTTTGGGTATTGGTTGTTAGGTTTTTATTTTCTTTTTTCAACAATTGAACAACTTTTTATCATGTTTTTAAAGAATCATGCATGCTTAGCTAAAGATTATATATTATTTTGTTTCACGAGCGGTGCTTAAAAATCTTTTGAAGTTTTTTAACTAAACTTTTTATTTATGTGGCCTACATATGGACTTGAAATATACGAGGCATGTATCGATGCAAGCTACATTGAATGAACTTCCAACAGGACAATTTTTTAGCATTTTCGTTTGTTTTACATCACAACATGCATTGACATTCGAATTTTTTAAGTGTCATAATTTTCTCTTTTCCTTTAAGTCTCAACATTAAAATCTTTCATCCTTATGTTTGTCAATGGCTAATAATCTACCTATTCTTCAGGATCTAATTTGAGTAGTATCAAAACATGACTTAGAAAAGATAATTAAAAAGTATACTATTTTCTTTTCCAAGGAATAATATCTTTAGAAGTAATAATTAATCAATCATGCCAATGAGTGCTAGTTCACTTGATTAAGGATTATATTGAGGTATTGGATTCAATTCCCCTATATAAGATATTTTATACATTTTTATTGTTGTATATATTCCCCAATATGGGGTTCATTTTATTGTTGCTTTGCTATTGTACTTAGGGGGAAAAAGTGGTCCCTAACATTTTCCTTATTTACTCTATTGGTGATTTTAGATCATCTTCAATGGCTAGTGAAATGTGAAAAATTCCATAGCCACATGAGCAAAAAAGACTATTAGGTAAACTTTTCATCTCCAATGGTTGATGTTCAAGTCTGTGAAATGCTGAGTTGGCAAAAAAATAAAAATAAATTAGACTCTGTCAAGTACTCTGTCTAGTTGTGGACTCCTATCTACACTTGCAGACTCAGCAAGTAAACATTAAAATATTTAACAAAAATTAGAGAAAATAGGGCAGGACGTGGGATTTCATTCACGAGGCAACAAAATCACGATCTGCCGGAGTTAATTCAGCTTCGCGGGAAGAGAAGTTCTGCAGAAATTCATGGAATAAAAGAAAATCACCATATCGGAGAGCAAAAAAGGATATTTCAGGGAAAGAGAAGGCAGATTTGGTTTGTATGAGTTAAATTTCAAAAGGTATGGGGTTTTTGTTCTTCAATTTTGTTCAAAATCTAGTCTAAAATTCTGGTTTCTAATCTTTCTCATGGACGAGTTTTGATCCTAATTTGTTCCAGAATTTTGTTGGAACTCTGTCAAAGAACCAATATATTTTTTTTAATTAACAAATCCATTTGCCATTTGGAATGGAATTCAGTGAAAAAATCTGTTGAAAATGGATTATAAAGATTAAATCTACTTATTAAAAAAAATGCACACATCACACATCACTCCTAAATGATAATAATTATCATTAAGAAATTACATTTGAGGGATTCACCTTGAATATCTAAGGCAGTTTACCATATCAAGTAAGTATCAACTAGTTTGATGATGGCCATATATGTCTCCCACAGGCGGTTGATGAGGTCGGTCTTCAAATCTTTGTACACACTTTTATCTTGGACTTGATTCGTGCAGTTAATCATCTTTGAGACAAGAAATGTTGCCAACTGTCTCTTCTATACGAGGTTGCCAATTTTCTCGATTTATGCCTTGGCTATACTCGCTCTCTATAATCATATTGTGTAAAATAATGCACGTCTTCATTATCTTTCCCAAGTCATTTGCATTCCACATCCTTGCTGGGCCTTTCACTATGTGCCACCTACCTTGTAGCACTCCAAATGCTCTTTCTACATCTTTTCTCGCTGCTTCTTGATGCTTTGCAAATAATCTCTCCTTAATAGTAGATGGTTGAGATATTGTTTGGATTAAAGTTGCGTACTGTAGATAAATTCCATTGGAACCTTGTACAACAAAGTTGCACGGTGGGGCAACATTATTTATGATATCATCAAATAATGGAGATCTATCTAAAACATTAATATCATTATTAGTACCAGCCATACCAAAAAATGTATGCCAAATCCATAAATTTTGTGAAGCCACAATCTCTAAAATCAATGTAGGAACTCTTTTAAAACCATTGGTATGCGTACCATGCCAAGTCGTGGGACAATTTTTCCAATGCCAGTGCATACAGTCTAAACTGCCAAGCATTCCTGGAAGGCGTCTAGCCTCACCTTCTTCTAATAATTTTGTGACATCATCTTTATTTGGTTTCCTTAAATATTGCCCCTAGAAAACTCCAATTACAACATCACAGAAACGCTTTAGGCTTTCAATTGCAGTGCTCTCTCCAATTTGAACATATTCGTCAAGAAGATCAGTGGGACAACCATATGCAAGCAGACGTATCACCGCTATCATTTTTTGCAAAGGACTTAACCCCAACTTCGTAGCTGCATCAACATTTTGGGTAAAATAATCATTATACTTTCCAATGTTTGTCAGAATGTGTTTGAACAAACTTATGTCCATCCGAAATTGACGCCTAAAATGTTCTGCAGTGTATTTTGACTTATCACCATTGAAGTATCAGGAATGATTAAATCATGGCGCTCTTTTCTATCACGACAGATGTACCTTCTACGATGTCTAGATCTACCATGACGACGCTTTTCATTCAGTAACATCGGAGAAATTACAATGGGAATATGATTTGTGGATCTTTGAGCCATGTTACGCGTGACTTGAGAATGTACGTTTTCTTCGACTGTTGACTCATCCAATAATTTTTTTGTCAATGAAAGTGAATCATCACTTGATGTAGAATCACTTGAATTGGTTTCATAACTTGAGGAAGACATTAATTTCCAATTACACCTATTGAGCAACAAATGGATTACCCAAGGATTACAGAAGGTGACCGAAATGTGTCAATCGCTAGGTAAAAAGTAGTGCAAACAATTTTTACGTAAAAGATAATGCTATTATATTAATGCTTATCAGGAAAGGAGATATTTTCCCCCAAAACTGATTTGTTAGTTAGTTTTTGGTTAATTGCTTTTTATTTTATTTTTATTTCAAAAAGTTTAATAAAAAATTCCATGTGGATGCAATTTCTAGATGTAGACAATGTCTTTAGTCCGCATAGAATAGAAGTCCATCCTCTTAAATGCCACATAACCTAAAAAGTGGACTAACCATTGGAGATGCTTTTAGTCCACACAAAATAGAAGTCCGTCCACTTAAATGCCGCATAACCTAAAAAGTAGACTAACCATTGGAGATGCTCTTAGCCCAACTAGTCTAAATTTTTAATTTTTGTGTCCAAATGGTCCTTGTTGATGGTTTTTTTTTTTTTTTAAACATGACCGTTAGCTACCCTTTATGCAATTTTTTTTTTAAACTTTATTTTGAAGTTAAATTTGATAAAGGGTAATTATATTATTATATCACCAGTACAATAATTATTGTTGGCGCCACATTATATCTCCACCACATATAACTTATGGGCAATTATATTGCCACTACAAAATTTCTTTGCCACATCACAAATTATACATATTTTTTTATTTACAAAAATGCTTTTCAATAATGTTGATAAGACAACCGACGTTATAGATCGGCTGTATATTTCCACCATACTAAGAAGAACCGAACTGATCCAGCTAGTGGAAACAAGCGATCATTATCATATACGTGGGTGGTGACCAGATACACGTAGACGCCACCAATGACTCAGACCAAACAGGTGGAGTACATGCCTCAAAGTGCTCCACTTAGCCGTATATTCCTATAAAAAACCCCCCACCATGTTGGTGAGGGGGTGGATTTTTTTCACTTTTTACTTCTTACTTTTCGTTCTATCAACATTAAATTCCCAAACTACATGTCTTGTGATAGAAAAAGAAGAAAATAAAGAACAACAATCAAGAATCATTCAATTGTTGAGGACGGTTTAATTCCAGCATAATTCGTTGTCAAAAATTTTGCGCTAGAAGGAGGGCTGGTTAACATCCGCAACGCTACCATGAGCCACAATCAATCAATTGCAGCCAAGTCTCTTTCTCGAACAATGAGGGATGAAGATCCCCTTTCCGTTGATCAGCCGGCTGCCATTCCCAGTCCAAATCTGGCACCACTGATATTTAAACTTGTGGTTGATGAGATCCTTCAAACCATGCAGCGCATGCAACAACAGCTAGACCAAATACAACGGTATCAAACTCAGAAGCCCGGAACAGCTGACCCGGAGGAGGTGCAATCTGGGCAACGGTGGCATAAAGAAGATGTTGGAAAAGGTGCCAAGGCGGGTACCCCAAAACCATCATAGCCATGTTGATGACAGCCCGCACCCTTCCAAGGCATGCCGAACTGCGCTCCGCTGTAAAAACGTTGATGGACGTTTAAAGTACCATAGGACGGAGGCTTCGAGATCAGCCACAAAACCACCTCCTTTCGGCCCGAAAGAGAAGGCAAATTGCTTAATAAACGAGAGATTTCAAACCTCCCAATGCCAAGATCTCGGTTTAATGCCCCCACCTAAATGCGCAAAAACCAAGCTATTGGAGATGAGACACCGACTCGCAGAGCTAGAAAGGAAATACACTGAGTCACCCCAAGGCGGATACTCTGAGCACAGACCTTCCCTCTTTAGTGTGGACATTTTGCAAACTCCACTATCAAAGCTAAAGTTGCTCCACATGCCACCATACATCGGAAAGACTGACCCTAACTCGCATTTAGACAAATTTATGTCTTGGATGGAACTGCAGGGGTCGGAGAGGCAGCTATGTGTAGGGCCTTCCCTACCACCCTAGGGGGTATCCCTGCTAAATGGTTGAGGGAACTCCCCCAAAACTCGATTCGGAGTTGGGAAGAGCTGTTGTCACACAATTTTTGTCACAGTTCATGGAGGCGAAAATCAGAACGGCACCGAAAGAAAAACTGGTGACAGTGAAACAAGGAGCCACCAAAATTTTAAAGTCCTACCTGGACCGCTTTAATAAACAAGTGTTGGAAACAGAAAAGGTAACATATGACACTTTGTTGATGGCCGTCCTATCAGGTTTGCAGCACGAAAGCCGCTTCTGGTGGTCAGTCTATGAGATCGGGCCCAAAAGCTACCAAGAGTTCCTAAAAAGGGCAAAAAGACATATTAGCGCTGAAGACGCTACTGGCTGACTTGCTAATATAAAGATGATCCCTGACACAAATGTAGGAAAATGGGGCAATACTTCATCGTACAATTTAAAATCCTTCGATGATTCTGGAAAGACGAAGGAGCCCAAGTACTTAGAATGGGAAAAACAAATAGCCCAAGGATGACAAGCTTTCACCACTCTGACTGCCTCGCCAGAAGAGATCTTCACACAAATTTCTCAAGAAAACATCCTGCCCGAACCAAGACCTATGTGGACACAACCCTCTCAGTTGAACCAGGGCAAATATTGCCAATATCATTGGTCTGTCAGCCATGCCATGAGACCAATGACTGTGGCGATCTCAAGCGAGAGTTGGAACGCCTACTTGAAAAAGCCTATCTGAAAAAGTTCTTGGCACCTCCTAATCGCGGTAATAAAGAGACGCCACCTGTAATTCCGAAACCAAGCCCGATGGCGAACCAAAGTTGAAGGGGGCAGAAATTCACACCCTGATTAATACCAACTCAAACGCCTCATAATCACGAAGGTGGCGACGCCAACTCGTGAGGCAAGCAAGGAACAGCTATCAAGCTTGTGATGTCCTAGAAAGAACGGACCTACTAGAAATATCTGTTTCGTTCTCAGAAGAGGACGCAAGGGGTGTGTTGCAACTTCACGATGATCCCCTAGTTATATCGTTGAATGTCGAAGGTTTTGAAGTTCATCGATTGTTGGTTGATACCGGAAGTTTCACCAATGTACTGTACCTCGATACTTTCTCGCTCATGGGAGGCCGGTTAAGTCAGCTCTCATCGGCAACCAACAATATCCAAGGATTCACCGGAGATTCCATCACCCATTGGGACAGATTCCGTTGATTGTTGAGATAGGAGTCTTCCCAAGGATAAGGCGTTTTCAAACTGACTTCATGGTGGTGAACGTCCCGTCCAACTACAATGCCATATTAGGAAAGCCTATCCTTCAGGAAAAAAAGGCCGCAGTCTCAATTTATCACCTCTGCCTTAAGTTCCCAACACCATTCGGACCTGCCTCGATCAACGGAGACCAGCAGATTGCTAAGGAATGTGATCATGGGATCTGACCTACGCATGTCAACACATTAACTCCCCACGAAGCTAATCATGAACAATCAACAGACGTAGACCCTCGAGTCGGCAGTAAGAGGAAATCCCCCCAGCACTGAAGGAGATTTGGAAACCTTCTGCATTTCAGACGACCGACTTGAAATGGAAATCCGAATAAGCCATGAGTTAGGAGAACCAATGAGAGGGAAATTGATAAACTTCTTGAGGGCCAATCTCGATGTATTTGCCTAGACCCCTTCAGATATGGGAGACATCAACCCAACCGCCTCATGCTATCACCTCAACGTTAACCCTTGTGCTAAGCCTTTTGCACAAAAACGCTGGAGGATGGGATCCGAAAGGTTAGAGGCTTTAGCTAGGGAGGTCGCTAAGCTGTTAAGCAACAGATTCATAAGGGAGGCATTGTACCCCCAATGGGTGGCAAACCCAATTATGGTCCTTAAAACAAACGGGTCGTTGAAAGACTCTGCATTGACTTCACCGACCTTAATAAGGCATGCCTAAGGATAGTTTTCCCTTCCCCTACATTGATCAAATGGTAGATGCCATAGCTGGACACGAACTGATGACGTTCATGGACGCATATTCTGGGTATAATCAAATACCCATGGCTCCTGAAGATGAAGAAATGACCTTTTTTTTCACGGATAGGGGATTATACTGTTAGAAAATGATACCGTTCGGGTTGAAAAATGCCGGCGCCACATATCAACGCCTGGTTAACATGATGTTCCATCACTTAATTGGGAAGACAATAGAAGTTTACATGGATGACATGCTAGTGAAAAGCAGGAGGGCCTCGGACTACCTCGCCCATTCAGAAGAAACGTTCAATGTGCTTAAAGCTTACAAGATGAAATTGAACCCAAAGAAATGCTCCTTTGATGTTTCCTCCGGTAAATTTTTGGGGTATATGGCAAGCCAATGAGGAATCGAGGCCAACCCCAATAAAATACAAGCTCTCCTACAGATGAAATCCCCAACTACTGTAAAGGAGATCCAAAGTCTGACTGGCAAGTTGGCTGCACTAAGCAGATTTGTTTCACAGGCTACCGGCAAGTGCCAAACCTTTTTTGAAGTTATCAAAAAGGCCAACAAGTTTGAGTGGACGTCTGAGTACGAGGATGCGTTCTATAAAATAAAGAAACACATGGCCTCCCCACCTCTGCTATCAAAACCAGCCATGGAGAGACTTTATACTTGTACTTAACGGTCTCTTCAATAGCAATAAGCGCCGTCCTCATCAAATCGGGGTCCAGCGTACAATACCCTATTTACTATGTAAGTCAAGCTATCTACAATGCCGAACTTTGATACTCACCAATGGAAAAGTTGGCCTTCTCGCTGATTATGGCTTCCAGAAAGCTCAGACCTTATTTCTTGGAGCATCCGGTGAAAGTATTAACCAACTACCCACTAAAGCAAGTACTCCATCGACTAGAGCTATCCGGCAGGCTGATGAAATAGATAGTTGAATTGGGGCAGTATGATCTACAGTATTGCCCTCGTCAAGCTATCAAGGGACAAGCTCTAGCCGACTTTCTAGGTGAATTCACACCACCCATACAAGAGGAGAGTATGGACGACCGTCCTTGAAAATTGTACGTGGATGGCTCGTCAACAGAAAACCGGCTGGGGCTGGAATCATTCTCATCACTCTTGACCTTCAATATTACTGACAAGCCCTACAGTTCGACTTTCACGCTACTAACAACGAGGCTGAATACAAGGAGTCGATCGCAGGATTAGAAATGGCCCGGGCCATGGGAGTCAGATTTGTAGAAGCAATGAGTGACTCCCAACTTGTGGTAAATCAAGTACGTCGGATCTTTGCGGTCAAGGAAGATTCACTGATACCATACTATAAGCTAGCCCTTGCTGAGCTGGAAAAGTTTGACCAAGCTTTGGTGACCAGAATATCATGCAGTGAAAACTCCCAAGCGGACGCCTTAGCCAGGCTGGCAACCAGTGAGGGAGCAGACACACTGAAATGTGTGCCTATAGCCCGGTTGAGTTTGCTGTCATCTCAGAACGGATTGGTCAATCACATATTACCGCCTTCAAGTAACTGGATGACCCCTATAATCCAGTACCTCGAGGGAGGCACCCTACCTGCAGACCATATCAAGGCCCATAAAATAAGAATAAGGTCGGCTTGTTTCATTATAGTACAAGCACAGTTATATAAGTAAGGTTTTTCAACTCCACTACTGAAGTGCTTAACCCTAGAAGAAGCACAATGTGCTTTGGAAGAAGTACACCAGAAGGTATGTGGAAACCACACCAGGGGGCAAGCTCTCGCTTTTAAACTGATCAGTCATGGATATTATTGGCCAACCTTGAAAAAGAATGTGATCAAATTTGCCTAAATTTGTGGCAGATGTCAAAGATGTGCACTCCTCCTAATAAACCGATCTCTGCTGACCTGACGTTGGTGATGAACCCGTGGCTCTTCAGCAAATGGGGAATAGACCTAATCAGCCCACTCCTAACGGCAAAAGGCATAGCTCGGTTCGCTATTGTTGTTGTTGATTATTTTACAAAGTAGGAGGAAGCCGAACCCCAGGCCAAAGTCACAGAGCAAAAGACAACCGACTTTGTGTAGAAGTCTTTTATATGCCGCTTTGGAATACCGCATTCCATAGTCACTGATAATGGAAGATAATTTGACAATGAACACTTCTGAAACTTCTGTAAAGAGCATAGAATCTGAAAGCACTTTTCCACACCTAACCACCCCCAATCGAACAGATTAGTAGAAGCGGTAAATAAGATCATCAAGCACACCCTCAGGACAAGGTTGGCAGGGTTAAAAGGTCGATGGTCGGAAGAGTTGCCGGCCGTACTATGGTCGGATCACACTACAGCCAGGTCTTCCACAGGGGAAACCCCACTTTGCCTCACCTTTGGGACGGAAGCTATGATCCCAGTTGAGATGGAACTCTCTACCTTTAGAGTCAAACACTGCGACCAAGAGATCAATCCTACACTTATTACCACTGATCTCCACCTCTTGGAGGAAAGAGAGAGCTTGCCGCCATAAGAAATGTTGCCTACAAACAGAGAAGTGCCGGATACTATAAATGCAAGGTGAAAATTCGAGCGTTTAATATAAGAGATTTAGTCCTAAGAAGGGTATTCCAGAACACTAAGGATATGGTCGTGGGGACGTTAGCCCCGACTTGGGAAGGACCTCATGTGATTTCAGGTGTATTGGCAAATGCGGCTTACAAGCTCGAGACCCTCGATGTCAGTCCTTTACCGCACCCGTGGAATGCCGAGCACCTCAAGAAGTATTTCGGCTAAATCAAGAGAAAAGAGCCTTCCTTGTCTCAAAACCTTACGTGGTCATTTTTTGTTACATTGTAATTTCCCTTGAGGTCGGCTAGGTGATATGCCTATAAGCCGAGCTCTCATACTTTTGTGACAACATAAAAAGGCGATAAAACTAGAATGAAATTCGTACTCTTTTAAACAAAGCGTTGCTCCTATTTAATCGATCGAGCTCAAATGCTTATGAGTAAAATGTATTGATGGCTACACTCAAATCACACAAATAAAGCAACATGATGTTTAAATCATTTCATTAAATAGACAAGGCATGGAGGTTTGGTGATTACAAAACATTGTTAACCAGCATATCAAAAAAAAAAAAAAAAATTTCAACTACCTAATGTAAGGTCAGAATCAGTTCTCCCGATTCTCTACTGGAGGAGCTCCGCTCTCCTCAGTTGGGTGTTCTTCTTTGGTAGGAGCATTAAAGAGCCCTTTTTTTTCCTTGTACGTCTCAAGCTCCTTGTGCAAGAACTCCACAGGGTTGCCCAGTTTTTGAGCAACAAGACTTCCGATGATTTCGTCATACGCAACCACGTATGTGAGGTTGAGGTCGGTGTTATATTCATCGGAAGCCTTGTACTCCTCAACGGTTGAGACCTTGGTGGCGAGCCTGACCTCTTCAACCTTCTTCTCCAGCTCGGCAGCATGGCACTTCTCCATACCATCCTGAGCCTACCTCTAGGTCATCGCGAGTTTTTCCATCTCAAGAGACTTAGCTATCAGTCTCTTTACCTCGCTCTCCACCTTTTGCCGCTTATCAGCCTCAACCCTCAAATTGGAATCAGAACGGGCAAGCTTCTCCTTCAAATTTTTCGCTTCTTCCTCCCTATCCCTGGCCATCACAAGGGTCTTTTGTCGATAGTTCAAGGCCTGGGCCATGTACCCTATCGAGGAAGCCACGGTATCCTCTATGGTCATGTTATTGGACATGAAGTCCACCCGTGCATTCCAGGGTCGAGCTGGCGCCTCCATGACAAGAGGTCTTGTAGTACTCCAGGCAGCACTCTGGGAAATGTCCCTTCATTTTCTCCGCTACCTATGAACTCGTAGGATGAATCCCCAGCAAGTTCGACTCTAAAGGCGGAGGAGTTGCGGCACCGGGCTGATTTCTGGGATGAGTAGGAGGGAGCTCTTGGCTTGCCCTGGGAAGATCGGTGGCTCTAGATCTAGTACTGACCTACGAGCAACGGGTTGGAGAAGTTCGTCGACGTTGGGCATCTTCACCATATCGGTGCTCTTCATCCCGTCTCTTTCCGGAAGACTGTGAAGGGGCTGGTTGCTCCTATCTGGAGCCAGCCTTCCGAGCTTCCACCTTTTGAGCAATGGTGAGTTCCTTGGGCGGCATTCCCTTCTCAATCACTGGAATCTTTTGCGGGATGAGGGGAGCTGGATAAACGAAACCAAAAGTTATTCAAAGCTCTATTCCCTAGATATCCCTAAGTAGGGCTAAGGTAGCTGTACCTTTGGGGACTGGGGCCAACACTTCGCTCGGAGAAACAGAAGACAGGTTGGCTTGGAACAGATTTTCCTTGGTCAATAAAAATTTTGACAAGCTATGCAGTCTGCCTTGAGCAGCGATGGCAGCTACGTGCTTCAAATATCCCGTGCTGATCTCTGGGATTGGTATCCCTGAAAACGAAGAAAAACGATAAGTATTAGAGAACCTTCAAGTCCAAACCATAAAAAGGCCAATACTTACTGCGTCTAGGTCAGTATAAAACGGGATGGGTCTATCACTGGGACTCGTTGGTGGTGCCCAATCCCCACCAACGAAAGACCACATGTCTTTCCAATCTTTCACGGAATCAGGTCGGTTCGTAATTAATGTCTGCCGACCCTTGTGCTTCATGAAATAGAACCATCCAGATCCTATTCCATCTCACACCCTGAACTCATAATGATAGTTCAGCTAGTCAAAAGTCGGTTTGGGATAGTCAGACAAGGTGAACAAAATGTAGAACGTCGTGATCGCCCTCCATCCGTTGGGAGCAATCTGACTTGGCTCTAACCCCCATTCTCTAAGGAGGTCGGCTACAAGAGGATTGAGAGGGAATCGAACCCCAGCCTCCAACATTCTCATGTTTGCAGCCACGCAAACTTTTGGCTGCCAATCCGCCATTTCTGGAAAGTAGGAGAGGAAGAAATACACTGAGTCAAGAATCTTATACTTGATTTTCCATTAATTTATCTCCTGCTCGGTAGCAATAGAGGGAAGATCTTTGCAAGAAAAAGGCGACTGATAGGGCCTTGTGCGAGAAGAAGGTCATTGCAATATGCCTTCTTTGTCCAGAGGACCGACCTCTCCGCTTAGGATCCTAATAGCCAAGGAAATCGCTCCAAAGCTCTCTCCTTCGTTGGCCAACGTGGTACCCTCCATTTCAGTCCAAACCCCTTCAAGAGACTCATCAGTCGAACAAATGACTTCATCCTCGGAGGATTCACTTATGACGATGACTTACGCTACTTTCTTTTTTCCTCTGTCAGCCGCATGTACTAACAACGGCGGCAGAGTCACCAGAATCCCTTGGTGAATGCGTCTCACTTTCTTGACTCATAGTTGAAGGAATGAATGGGAAGTATTAAAAGTACTGAAATGAAAAAAACGAAAATCAGTTTTTTACCTAGGAATCACTCACTAAGATACTGAAGAAGAAGAATGGAAGACACCGGAGGGACACTTCCGTCCAAAGAAGCAAAAGAAACAAAACGGCGAGAGAATGAAGAAGCCTTCTTTTATTAGGCTAAAACCCCTAAAACCCTACGAAGTCCTAGGGTCATCATTAATTGCTACCACCTTTTGAAATTCCCAAGCGCGATCATACAAATTCACCATTAACGCGTTGACACGTGTCCCACTACCCTGAACTAGCGTACGGGAGACGCTTCTCAAAATAAAATTGCTAAGGGAGGCCCTTTTTCCTTTCCACAAAATCAAGTTCACCCCCATCATTTGCAAGAGGAAGCAAACTCGAGGGGGAAATCGTTGATAAGACAACCGACCTTATAGATCGGTTGTATATTTCCACCGTATTAAAAAGAACCAAACTGATCTAGTTAGTGGAAATAAGCGATCCTTATCATACACGTGGGTGGTGACCAGATACACGTGGACGCCACCTATGACTCGGCCTAGAGAAGTGGAGTACATGCCCCGAAATACCCCACTTAGACGTATCTTCCTATAAAAACCCCCCACCATGTTGGTGAGAGGGTGGATTTTTTTCACTTTTTACTTCTTACTTTTCGTTCTATCAACATTAAATTCCCGAACTACATGTCTTGTGATTGAAAAAGAGGAAATAAAGAACAACAATCAAGAATCATTCAATTGTTGAAGACGGTCTAATTCCAGCATAATTCGTTGTCAACAAATAAAATTACATTATTAAGCCTTTTATTTTAATATGTTTCTCATTATCTTTTTATTTGCCAACAGCATAAAATTTCATCTCATTTTCTCTTTCAATTTTCCTTTTGTCACCATCACAGAATTCAGATTAAACAAATTCCTAGTTGATCCGCTTCTAGTCACCTTAAAAAATTCATCGTTCATATTTTTTTCCTCATAAAAACTGAAGAACACCATGATTGCCAAGACCCTAATTCACTATAGCAAAATACATACAGCCATCTTCCATCAAGAATGCAGACGTTTTTTTTATCCGTCGTGCCAATGTACCATCAGTGATGGGGCATTCTCCAAGCACAAGTTCTTAATCTCCACTTGCACAAATATTAATTATACTTGTACACACATAAATTTCTGCCAAATACGGGCCGAAATTTGCTAATGATGTTAGAGCTTGTTTGGCAAGCATTATAAACAAGTAATTTGTAATCAGTCAGTCATAACCACTTTTCCATGGAAACGTTTCAAGAACGACTACTCTTGATACTGTCAAAAACCCACACTAAGAAAATCTCCCAACCGAGAAGTTCAAGAAACAAACATAAAAGTCAGAATGAAGATGCAAGAACTTTAAGAATAATAAGTGAAAATGGTTTTTTTGCTTTCCAGTTCGGTAGTGGTGTATACCAGACGAGATTGGGAATTGTATACCACATTCTTTTTAATTTTTACTTTTCATATATTTTATTTTATTTTGGCTAAGGATGCAAATTCATTGTGGTGTGATTATCAATTTTCATTGTTATATATGGTGGGATCAAAATTTGGTAGGAGAATGAAATGTTGTAGTGACAATATAATTGCCCATATCGTATATCATATTAATTAAAACACCACATTAGATTTACACTAATTACCTATCTTTTCGCCCGTACGTCCCATAATAACCTATCTTTTAAAAGGGAAAAAAAATGATAACAATACATTATTATACCACAAAATGCATTTTAGTCTTGATTTTCTCTTCTTCCACTATGATACTGTTCCAACGTAATCAATTCAATTCAATAGAATCAATCAACATTCAAGCATATTCATAATCCAAACCATTCAGCGATGCAAGTTCTTGGTAGAGAAATAAAAAGTTAGGTGTCATACCAACTCCATCTTCTTTGGCGTTCAGCTCAATTTGCCAAAAAAATAAAATCTAATAAAAACATAAGAGTAGCATTCACTCTTGAATTCTTAAAACTTACGTGTGTATTAAACTAATGTTTTCTCTCTTTTTTTGAGCTTCATGATTAAGAAAATTTAGTTTTAGCAACATGCTATTTTTAGTTTTATTTAGATTGTTCGTTAGGGTGTACAATATAGAAAAGAATGAGAGATAATAAGATGAACAAACTTTTCACAGAACTAACTACTTTGCTAGTGTGTTTCTTTTGCTTTTCTTTCTTTTTTTTTTTTGGCTGGATTTCCCCCCTTTTGCTTTTCTTTTTTTTCAACTATGTCGTCAATCATATATTGCATGGATATATGAATAGCTGTCAACAATTGATAGCTACCAAAGGAAATCAAGGAACTGGATGTCCCGTTTTGCATTGCAATTTGTGCGCGATGAGAGAGGATCCAAAGTGGAGATGAGTGAAAAAAATAAGGAAGATAAGGGGGGTTAAATATTGACTCTGGTTGAAGACACACAAGAAATTATTAACAATATATCTTAAAGGTTACTGATGTAACCTTACTTAAGGATATTTAAGTAAATAAATATGGATCTTAATAGAGATGTTCCTCTTATCCTATTTGGTTCCTAAGGTGCGTAGCCAACAATTAATGTATGAGTGTGTCAAAAACGTAAAATTCCATTTTATATATAGAATTTTTTTTTTAAAAAAATATTTCATTAGGTGAAAAAGAATAACAAAAGAAAAAAAAAAAAATTGGGCCAATACGGATGCGTCCGTGCCCAACAAAACCCACCCGTGCTATATGCCCCTGCCTGGACCGGAGGTGGAATCGGGAAACCCAAAATTGCAGGATGGAGTTTTTGTCATGGCGCTGGTAGAGTGGCTCAAGGGAGGACTTTTCACCATTTCTAGCAAATATTGAAACAAATAATATTTTTATTTACGAAAATGGTTACATAACCATTAATTATGTTAGGCCAATGGTGACATCTGGTAAAGAGCAGCTCTTACCAAGACAAAGTCTTGGGTTCAAGTCTACGTTCCTCTCTCTGAAGATCCTCCAATTGTATCATATATATATGTATGTATATGTATGTATATATTAATTGTGTTATGGTTTTCTTAAAAAAAAAAATACTATGTTATGAGCCGCAAATTCATGAGCCCAAACGACGTATTGCGCCCATGAGTATACTAAATTTGGATGGAGGGTAGAGACCTTGCAAGAGGTCTAGATTGGAATTTTCTTTGAGAATTTGTAGAAGCGATATTAAACTCAAAGTGAACTGCCCCTCTCACTTATTATTATATTAATTATTATATTTATAATAATATGTTGACTGGGGAAAATGGAAGTGATGTACAACATTGAAGATTTAAAGTTGACAGGAACTTTTTATGAAATTAATTCTACAACGTGACATGAAGCGGACAAGTACATAGATATAGAAAGGGTATTGTATCTTCAACATCACTCAAAAGCCCAAGTGTTCTCCCTCCGAACCTCCTCTTCCTCTTCGGGACTAAATTCATTCTTGATGTTGAAAAGTTCGTAGATATATTCTGGGGGGTTCCCCTTGATCATGTCAACCACGATTTGACATGTAAGATCAAGCAAGCTCTTCACATTCAAATAGTTCACAGCCTGTAGTTAGGGTGGGGAAAAAGGAAGATTAATTCATCAAATCTGTCTATACAGTTAGCTCTTGGCACCCTCCATCTAATATATACATGCCACCTAGGACTTATAATCCACGTGTTATGCATACATTGGGCAGTAGCTGCTAGAACCTTATCTGTATATAAACTCACTATAAAGATCAGGAAAGGGTTAATTTCACATATTGTCCCCAAGTTTTGGGATTAATATCGGCTGGGTTCCTAACCCTTTTTTTCAACGCGCTGGATCCTCGACCTTTCATTAAATTGCACAGAAGGTCCTTTTAATGGTTTCCGTCGATTTTTCCGTTAAATCTTCAATCAAATTGCCATTACACCCTTATCCTTTTAAAATTAAAAACAAAAGCTTTTATATTTTTTTTTTAAGAAAAAGGGGGAGCAGGGGGGGTCTTCCTCCACAGTTGGTTGTCGTTTCGGTTGCCGAAAACGTGCTGCCATTTTTTGGCAGCCAATGGCTGCTAGAAAAGGCAGCCAACTGTGGCCAAATGGGGAAGGAAGACCCCCGCTGTGAGTTGCTGGGGTCTCCACCTTTTTTATTATTTTTTATATTTTAAAAAATTTTGTTTTTTATTTAAAAAAGATAAAGGTGTAATGGTAATTTAGTTAAAGATTTAATAGAAAAGTCGACGGAAATCGTTAAAAGGACTTTCTGTGTAATTTAATAAAAGGTTAGGGACTCAGTGCTTTGAAAAAAAAGGTTAGGGACCCAGTCAGTACTAACTCTAAAAATTAGGGACGATATGTGAAATTAACCCATCAGGAAAAGGAAAAAAGAATTAAAGAACAAGGATTTATCAGCAAATATGTCTATAATAATCTTACTAAGATATAGTCAAGTTAAAAAAATAAAATCTGTCTATTTCAACTAGATATATGCAAATCTCAAGTTAGTTAACATCATTCTCTTCTCCTATACAGTTGCCAAAAATTTTAGGTGTCAAAATCAAACACTAAAAAATCATAAGCAAGCAATTACGAGATGAATGTAAAACCAACCAAGCAGGGTATATTAATGTGTGTGTATATAACCAAGAGGATATACAAGTTTGTCTCAAGATATCGGTCCTATCTTTAACCATTCTAATATATATATATATATATACATACACACACACATATATATATACATACGTAACATTTTTTTTTTTTTTTTAGCATGCAGTATTCCCAATATACACACAGACAAACAAACTAATGAAAGCCTTAAAACACCTGTCTCACCTAGAATATGAAATACAATAGATCCTTGGGATCGTACAGTATATGGGTGGTGCTTACTCCTGCCTGAGAAAATATATGGTACTCTTCTAGATCAATTAGTAACCCACACATGGGTTTAATGGTCTCAAAAATGGGCCCTAAAAACTCATGCGTCAGTTTTTCATTGACTTAGAGTACCTTAATAAAGTACTTCTCGAGTTTCTGAAATTTTTCCCGCTGCATATATGTAATTAGGGCTGGGTAAAATAACCATAACTAACCGAACCAAACCAAAACTGAGCGGTTTGATCCGATTTGGTCCATTTTTTCTAAAATTTCAAACGATTATGGTTATTAAAACCAATAACTATTTGATTATGTTTTTTCGTTCCAAAACTAATAACTAAACCATAACAAGTTAAAGTATTTGATTTCAAGTTTATTCACTTAATTCTTAATTTAAATTCTCAAAGTTAAAAGAATAAAGTTATTAAATAATCTCCATTTCTAGTAAAACAATGTAACTCAAGCCCTAGAGTATAGTTCTTGCCCCTACAAGGTACATATTTCTCTCTTTTTATTTTCAGTCGGTAACCTAATTTAATCATATTTTATTATTTTTATATAACCATAACTAAACCAAACCAAACCAAAATCAAATGGTTTGGTTTTAATATTACAAAATAACCGTATGGTTATTTTCTAAAAATAACTGTTGGTTTTCGGTATGGTTTGGTGCCTCCTCTTGCCCGTGTATGTAATTCAACAAATCAGGCTTCACAACTTGGCATAAATATACAACATACCAGTTAACAAATAAAGAAAAATGTCTATGCATAGAATCCTACCAGATAAATTTCTTATTAGAAAAAGGTAGATAGGATCATATGTTTCATTTCTGAGCATATGGATGTAGATGTCAACAAATAAACAAGATATAGACCAAAGGTAATAGCTCAATTAGTAAAGAACAGCCCTTACCAGAACGATATCTTAGGTTCAAGTCTATACCCCTCCCTGAATCTCCCTCAATTGTATAAAAAAAACAAAAAAACAAATAAACAAGATATAACTATAAATAAATCAAAAAGGGAAAGAAAGAAATAAGTGGTACCAATATGAGATCAAAAAGTGTTTCGAGGTCAACTTTAATAAATTCTAAATCAAACGCCCTCAGATCCTTGCCATCTGTGTCACTGGCATGGCGCTTGCAATAATCAATGACTTTGGCCAGGATTTCAGACTTGACATTGGGTAGCGGGATGAAGGCACCGGCTAAGTCTTCCTGATACAAATTTTTGACTGATTCAAACTGCTGGACTACCGATTCTTCCACCTCAAAAGTCACTCCGTCTCTGCTCTTTAAAATGATCATCTTCTTTTTAGCTCCTGTAGACACTGGAATCAATGGATTAAAATTGTAAGGAACTAGTGATGACAAAGAAAGAGTCGGATTCTACTTGTAAAAATTCTTTTGCCGTGTTGCTGTCCTATCCTATTCCTATATCACGTTCTCTGATCAATTTGAGTTTTGGGATTTTTTTAAGTGTTTCTAAAACAATTATCTATTATATTTTTCTGTTTTCTAATCAAAGGGCTTGTGTGTAACTTTATATATATTAAAAAAAATGAAAAAAAAAGCCAGTTGGCAACCATTTTTAAATGGTTATATTTATAAGATTATCTCCAATGTACAAAATGTGCACGGAAGGAGAGAAATAGACACATAATTTTAATTTTCCTTTATAACTTTCTCTTCTTTCTTATATTTTCTTCTCTGTCCTTCACAATGTGTTGGCATAGACATGTCATAGATATTGTGTTGAAAAGATGGAAATTAAAGATTAAAAAAAAATAGAAATAAAAGAAAGGCATAAGAGAAAATTGAAATAATATGTCTATATCTCTCCTCCTGTGGATTGATGCAAGCACAAGGGGAGGCCCTATCAATACAAGGAATATTTATTGATGCCTTACAAGTCGTCCATGGGTTGAATGATCAAGTTTCTTCATCATCTCTTATTGTTAGAGATATTGTTATTCTTTGTATTGAGTTAGGTTGTGGCTTTTGTGTTTAATTATATATTCCAAGGTTGAGGAATAAGTTGCTCACTAGTTGGCTTCCTTTGCTTTGTTTTCCCATACGCTATTCTTTGGCGGGATTGTATTCCCCGTTTTCTTTCGCCACTTATGGGTGGTTAATAATTCTTATTATTATTATTATTATTATTATTATTATTATTATTATTTTGAAGTACGCTTTTGTGTTATAACCAAATAGTGGTGATGAGACTTTTGAATGAATTTATTTGCATAGAAAAAAGTCAGAGTTCGTTTGAGGGCAAAAAAAAAAAAAACCGTCTTGGTGGCTAGTTTGCTTTATGGGCAAGAAACAGGTAATTAAATAACTAATTAATTATCTTTTTTATTGATAATGGCTGGTAGACTTTTAATTTAATATATTAAGTCAACGGGAATATTATTGTTATAATTAATTATAAGTCAGAACTTTGTCATCGATAATAGACTGTTTTCTATTAGTAGATAGTATTAGTTTATCAATTCAATACTAATTTTTAAATATATCGTTCATAGAAATGTAATTTTTTTAATTGTATGCCTTAAACAATTTCTTATAATTAATCAGCAACTATCTTGAACCATGAGTTTTGCCACTGCGTCGAACAGTATCATTTTAACCCTTGGATTCAAATGGATTAGCATAATTTTAATCTTAAGACCTAACCGAACGACTTGAGAATGAATTGGATTCGGTTTAAATACTTCAAAAACCGTTTAAACCCCACCAAACGGCTAATAATTAATATAATTTTTTAAATACACAAATTGAAATTTATTAAAATCGAAAGGACCTTAAATGACCCAATAAACGACCATTAATTACACCAAAATTTTTCCAACCGTGTGGCATTTGCATTTTCCAAACAGACGCTACGTATTAAACAGAAAAACCTAGACGCTAGAGGGTGCTATAATTAGGTACGTAACTGCGTATTAAATCAATTACATATTTGAGATTCGACAATCGATCCGAGGGCTACTCATGTTATCATTCTTTAAACAATCAATTACCATATGTGATTTTTAATACTTCACATCTCTCTAATTGATAGCTATATATGTGATTTTTAAGATTGAATTTTTTTAATTCATTGATTTTCGTGGTTTTTTTCTTGAATAATGCTATTTATCTAGACTGGAGACCAGTCTCCAATCTAGATAAATGGCATTCATTGGAGAATGAATGGGTGGATGTCTCCATGTATTTATAATTATCCACCCATCTTCCATTGTAAAAATGTCAATTAGACGAGAGACTGGTCTTTAGTCTAGATAAATAGTACTACTCTTTTTTTCTTTAATACTTTATTAGTTTATTACAGGACATAACATCAAAGACATCCAAAATTCTAAATATTCAGCTTTGAATATAATAGGTAAGCAAGTTGATTATTTATTCTTAGTTCATTCCAATGGATATATACCATATCTAATGGTTGACATCCGTTCATAATTCATTTAGAAAGTCATTTTTGCCCTTAGAAATTTAAAGTAAATTTATTAATGTGATGAAAACCAATTTTGAATGTTGAAATTAAGACTTAGTATTACTCCTCATTGTTGCTTTAAGCAGAAATGGATCCAATATTAGAAGATGAAAGTTTTCATGCGAACAATGCAAGATCCAATGGAAAATGAAAATATGGATACCGGGAAGGACATGCAATTTACGGATGTAAACGAGACGAGTCGAGCCGAGCCAGCTCACTAGCCTAAACTCTCGGCTCGAGCTTAAAAAAACCCGATCCGAACTTTATTTTTCATTTATTTAAGGAAATACTAAAATATATAATATAAGAAGTCATTTCTCCTCTATGAACCTTGCTAAGCACATAAATACGAGCTATCTTATACGGGCCAAATGAGCTCAACCGGCTAGCTTCGCTAGAGCCTTGTCTCAATTTTAAGGCATTTTAAGGCTCGGCCTGAGCTTTGACCCATCTAATACGGGACACAAGCCAGATTGGCTCGGGCTTTTTACAGGCTGAGCCGCAGGCCTCTCGAGCCGGCCACCTCATTATGCACATCCCTAGGACAATGTGGAACATAAGGGAAATAAAAGGTCTAAGGCATGGGATGGATCATTTTAAAAAGTGTTAAGGATGGAGAAAGTTAGAATGCTTGTAGCATGAATCTAAGAAGGGGACAAGTACATTTAATCATCATGTGTTGACGTTATGTAAGGAAGTGTCCATATAGATTATGAGGTGCAATTTGATAGTTAAAAATAAGAGTACTTTTGCCTCAATAAGTAATTTTTTAATTTTTTTTCCTAATTTTCTTCAATAAAATGTGTGTTTTGTTAATGATAAATAAAATGTGAGATGTGAATTTCCCATATTATGTAAATTTCCCATAATATTTTTACTTAGGAAAATGTGATACTTTACATAACTATGTTGGGATCTCAACACCCAATGTTGTGCAGTCAGGTGGCAGTTTGAGCTCCGTAAAGGGGAGGTGAGGTTTCTGTAGAAAATCACCAAAGAACTTGCAAGATGTGTAGATCGGAAATTTCTGACTGACTTGAGAATTTGTTGAAGCAAGATTAAAATAGACACAAAATGGACATTGAATCAAATTCTAATATGAGAAAGGCACGTTCATCTCGATTTGAAAATAGCTGGATCCGAGAGCAAGACTTTGAGGATAGACTACGGAATTTTTTGGAGCATGAAGGAGAACTTCTATCACGGCTGAACACTTGGCTTCAGCGGCTGACAGATTGGAGAAGAGTCTCGGCCAACAATTTCCGCAGGCAGATTAACGGGCTGAAAAATGATATCGAACGGTTGCGGGACAGCAGGCGTGACATGGACTCCGAGGAATACAGAGCAAAGAAAACGGAATTAGGGAACCTTTTGGTACAAGAGGAAGATTTTTGGAAACAAAGAGCAGAAAACTTTTGGGTGGAGGGCGGTGACAGCAACACTAAGTTCTTTCACTCAATGGCTTCAAATACATGAAGGAAGAACCAGTTGCTTAAGCTACAGGACGAAAATGGAGTTTGGCCAGATGATCCAATGACTATTACTCATATTGTCCAATCTTATTTTGAGCAATTATTTAAGCAAGCTGCTGGGAATGAATTTTAGCGTGCTGGATGGGCTGGACAGACGGGTTACTGCAGCAGAAAATGAGATGCTATTGGAACCGTTTCAAGCCAAGGAATTCAAGGATGCGGTGTTTAGTATGCATGCGAATAAATCTCCGGGGCCGGATGGTCTTAATGCTGGATTTTTTCAGAAAGTTTGGCCACTAATTTGTGATGAAATCTTCCAAACATGTAACGAATGGTTGCTGCACAACAGATTTCCTAACTCTTTGAATGATACTCTCATTGCTCTCATTCCAAAATGTGACAACCCAACATCGACGAAGGAATTGTGGCCTATTGCACTATGCAATGTTTTATACAAAATTATTTCAAAGGTACTCGCTAACAGACTTAAGAAATTGCTTCCTGCTTTGATCTCAGATCTTCAGTCAGCTTTTGTGCCCGGACGTGCTATCACTGACAATGTGTTAGTTGCATTCGAAATCATTCACCACATGAAGAGGAAGACTAAAGGCAATAGAGGTGAAGTAGCATTGAAGATCGACATTAGTAAAGCATATGATCAGGTTTGTTGGGATTTCTTGGAGCGCATTATGGCATGACTGGGGTTTGCTCAAAGATGGATCAGCTGGATTATGCTTTGTTTCAACACGGTTAACTACACGGTTTTGGTGAATGGTAATTAAGTTGGGCCCATTCAACCGAAATGAGGACTTAGGCAAGGGGATCCACTTTCGCCTTATTTATTCATCATTTGTGCTAAGCGCCTATCCCATATGATCTAGAAGGCTGAGCATAATGGTCTCATTCATCGCTGTAGAATTTCCAGTGGTGCCCCAAGTCTCACATTTGTTTTTCGCGGATGATAGCTTCTTATTTTTTGAAGCTTCTATATCCGATTGCTCGAAGATGCGTGACATTCTGAGGGAATATAAATTAGCTTCTGGACAGGCTATGAATCTTGACAAATCAGCCATCTTCTTTAGCAATAACGTGCCAATGGAAAAACGGGATACTATTTGCTCAACTATTGGAGTTACAAATCCACTCAACACGGGCGCTACCTTGGATTACCATCTCTTATAGGAAGGAAAAAGAAGCCCATCTTCAATTACTTAAGCGACTGGCTTTGGAAAAGACTCCAAGGATGGCAAGGAAAGTTGTTATCTAAGGCGGGAATGGGTGTTCTGATTAAGAGTGTTTCACAAATCATTCCGTCTTATAGTATGTCAACTTTGTTGTTGCCTACCACGCTTTGCGATGAGCTTCAAAACATGATGAACGCATTCTGGTGGGGCTCAAAGTCAGAAGGAGGGAAGGGTATAAATTGGTTTAGCTAGAAACGGCTACGTGTTAGAACGGAGTTTGGAGGACTGGGATTCCGAAATTTACATGCTTTCGACGTGGCCATGCTCGGGAAATAGGGTTGGAAATTAATGTCTGACTCAAAAACTCTTGTTAGTAAGATTCTCGAAGCAAGATATTTCCGAGGACGGATTTTTTGAATTCAAAACTTGGATATAACCCTAGTTATACATGGAGGAGTATTTGGCTTTCTTGGCCGGTCTTGATGCAAGGATGTAGGTGGAGGGTGGGTGATGGACGGAATATCCGAGTATGGAAAAATCCTTAGGTGCGTGACAGCCCTACTTTCTCACCAGAAGCTAGCAAGCCACATGAATTGGGTAACCTGTTGGTTTGTGATCTTATAACTAGTAACATGAAGGAATGGGACATGGACTTTCTTAAAGAAATATTCACGGCAGCTGATTTGGCAAGGATCATTAAAATTCCTTTGAGCCTCCAACAAACACCGAACAAATTAATGTGGCACTACAATAAGAAGGGCAACTATTTGGTTAAATCCGGGTATCGCATTGCTCTTTCACTTGTTGAAAATGAAGAGGACTTGAGTAAAAATTCAAGAATGGGATTTGAGAGAAAATTCTGTGTCGTTCAATTCATGAAGAATGACTGTACATATATATATATATATATACACACACTCCTTACAATTTGTCAAGAATATTCCAGAATGAAAAAATTACACAATTTAGTAAAATACAAAATGAATTCTATATAAAAATATCTCTGCAAATGAATTGAGGTAAATGACCCAGGAATCCTGCAGTTCGTAGTACAAAGGCCAGGCTGTGTGGTTGAGTAGATAATGCTGAAATTGTCTTTGTAATCCAAAGTGTGCTTTGCCTGTATAAAGTGCTACTTACTAAACAACAACTTCCTCTTTAGCCAAGTGATGGACTATTTCAACTTTCCCCCGTAAGCTGGAGGGTACTTGATATACTCCAAGCTTATGTTTTAGAAACTGAAATCTTGAATAAGACAGTGACTTGGTTAAGAGATCTACAACCTGATCTGAGGATGCTATGTATCTAATATCCAAGCTTCCATTTAATACTTTGTCTCTAATGAAGTGCACATCTAACTCAATATGTTTGGTTCTTGCGTGAAAAACTGGATTTGAGGCTAGAGCACAAGCACTTTGATTGTCACACCACATAATTGGCACTGACTGCTGCAACTTTAGTTCTTGAAACAGAGATTCGAGCCAACTAATTTCTGAGGTAGCATGAGCAAGTGATCTATATTCAGCTTCAGTGCTTGATCTTGCTACAACGTTCCCTTTTTTTGAGGACCATACAACGAGACTATTTCCTATGTAAGCCCAATATCCAGCTGTTGACCTCCTGTCATCCGGACAGGAGGCCCAGTCATCGTCAGCATAGGCTGAAATACTAAAATCATCATCTTTATGTATTAGTAACCCCTGGTTTAAGGTTCCTCTCAAGTATCTGAATACTCTTTTCACTCCTTTCCAGTGGCTATCAGTAGGAGATTGGAAAAATTGGCTGAGTTTATTCACAGCAAAAATGATATCAGGTCTGGTATATGTCAAGTATTGCAATCCTCCTACCGCACTTCTATAGATGGTAGGATCTCTTAGCTGTTTTCCTTCTGACTTTGACAAGGTTTTGCCAACTGCCATTGGAGTGTTAACCAGATTCAACTGCTCATAATTGAATCTTCTTAGTAGATCAGCTATGTATTGTGTCTATGTAAGATAAATACCTTTCTTGTGCCTGTATAATTCAATCCCAAGAAATTGATGTAATACACCAATGTCTGTTAAGGAGAACATGACATTCAGCTTGTCAATGAATTGTTGTATTCTCCTGTTGTTGTTCCTAGTAATTATAATATCATCCACATACACCAAGGCAAAAATACAATCACTTTCAAAGAACCACAGAAAAAGAGAATTATCTACTCTAGATTGAATGAAACCCCATTCTTGAAGTGCTACCTTGAGGCTATCATACCAAGCCCTAGGGGCTTGCTTCAATCCATACAAAGCCTTCTCCAATTTACACACAAAGTTGAATCTATTTTCATCAACAAAGCCTTCAAGTTGACTCATATACGCTTCCTCATTCAACTTCCCATTTAGGAATGCATTATTGATGTCTACTTGTCTGATGTTCCAGTCCTTTGACACAGCTATAGTAAGTATCACTCTAAGTGTTGCCAATTTTAAGACTGGACTAAAGGTTTCCTTGAAGTCTATGCCAGGGATTTGCAAGAATCCTTTAGCAACAAGTCTTGCTTTAAGCCTTTTCACTTTCCCTTCTGAGTTAAACTTCTTTCTAAACACCCATTTATTACTTATAACTTTATAATTAGGAGAGTGAGGAACCAATCTCCAAGTGCTGTTTTTTATTAAGGCGTTATACCCTTCAATCATAGCCTTTTTCCAAATTTCATTTTTTAAGGCTTCATCAACCGACAATGGTCCTGGAACACTTTCTAGAGTTGCTGATTCTCCTGATTTCAGTTCCCCAACATACACTTTTGGTTTGAAAATACCATGCTTCGCTCTATTCATCATAGGATGAGTATTATTAGGCATCCTAATGATTTCATGATTCTCAACTTCATCTTCATCAATTTCAGAATTCTCATTTTGAATATTGTCAGACAACTCATTTCCAATTTCCAGTGCATCAGGATCAATAGCATTATTCTCACTTAAGTGATTGATCTCACTTGAAAAAGATGTCTCTGCTGCATGAGTTGCCTGTTGAGGGAAGATATTAGGTGAGGAGATGTCAAAATGATTAGAATTTTCTGAATTTGGAAAGGTAGAAGGAATAGAGTCACTAGGAAGATTATAGATGATCACATCTGAGGTAATTGACTCTGTTGAGAACCTTTTATTTAGAAAACCAGTTGCAAAGGGAAAATTTTGTTCATCAAAAACCACATGTCTTGAAATATAGATTTTCCCAGTAGAGCTAAGGCACTTAAAACCTTTATGAGAACCACTGTAGCCCAGGAACACACATTTGCTTGAGTGAAACCCAAACTTGTGCCTTTGGTAGGGTCTTAAGCAGGGGTAACAACAGCATCCAAATGTCTTAAAAGAGTTATAGTCTATTGGTTTGTTATGTAGAGTTTCAAAAGGAGTTTTCATTTTAAGTACTGGTGTAGGTAATTTGTTTATAATATAGGTAGCTGATGAAAACGCTTCCCACCAGGAGTGTAAGGGCATACTTGCTTGTGCTAAAAGAGTCAGCCCCATTTCTGTGATGTGCCTATGTTTTCTTTCTGCTCTTCCATCCTGAGCAGAAGTATATGGGCATGTCTCTCTTAATTCAATACCACACTCATCAGCTAGATTTTTAAGTGGTCTAAACTCTCCTCCCCAATCACACTGCACAATTTTGATTCTTTTTTCAAATTGATTTTCAACCAAATTCTTAAATCGAGTAAAGGTATTTAGTACCTCTGATTTTGCTCTTAGTGGAGAAAACCCAAGTATACCTCGTATGATCATCAAGGAAGATAATGTAGTATTTGAACCCATTAGTGGATGAAACAGGGGCTGGTCCCCAAAGATCAGCGTGTATTATATCAAGAGGGGATTTAGCATGAGATTCTGAAGTAGTAAAGGGAAAAGAAAGTGATTTACCAAATTGGCAAGCTTCACATAGAATATTAACTCCATTAAACTTGGGAAATTTATTACAAGCTTTGGTAATACTGGCTAACACAGATTGAGATGCATGACCTAATCTTCTATGCCAGGTTTTCTAGACTTCTTCAAGACAACTAGATTCAACATTGACAAGGAAACAAGTAGAATTTAGACTAGACTTTTGCTGAGACTTAGATGATTTGTTGTTGGGAATGTCAATTTGATATAATCCCTCTCTAAGCTTCCCCGTGTGAGAATCCTTCACAAAACAAGAAATAGCATGAAATTCCATAAACACGTGATTATCAGCTGTGAGCTTTGCAACACTTATAAGGTTTTTCTTAATACTAGGCACAACAAGCAAATTTTTAATGCGTATAATTCTGCAATCAGGTATATCAATTCTAGCAGAGCCAATATGAGAAATTTTTAGTGCATTACCATCACCAACCAGCAATTTTTTCTTACCAGAGTATTCAGTTGTTTCTTGAAGGTTTCCTTTACCATCTGCAACATGGTGACTGGCTCCCGAATCTGCATTCCATGATGGATCAATCTGCAACAGTGTTTGATGTGGCAACATAAGCTGAAGAGTTGGCTCCCTGATTTCCATTTGATCCATCATATTTTTCATCATATCTAAAAAGGCAAGTCGCTATATGATTGGTTCTTCCACATTCTTGACAAGGGTCTTTGCTCTTCTCCCTATAATTGTTCTGA
Organism: Nyctanthes arbor-tristis; assembly: GCA_963692815.1. Lineage (NCBI taxonomy): Eukaryota > Viridiplantae > Streptophyta > Magnoliopsida > Lamiales > Oleaceae > Nyctanthes > Nyctanthes arbor-tristis. Next base: position 101,754 of record CAVNYN010251282.1, read on the forward strand.
GAATTGTTTCTGTTTTGGTAGTTGTTCCTACCTCTTCCTCTGCCTCTGTTGTAATTACCTCTGTTTGATGAGAACCTTCCACCACGATAACTTCCAGAGTTGCTCCTCTGCACAACATTGGCCTGAGATTGTTGGGTCAGATTGATGGGAGCAATTCCATTTTTCACAGAGTTCAGGTATTCAAGACGGCTCTCATATGTCATCAAAATAGATGGCAACTCTTGCCAAGTAACATTTTCACGACTAGCAATTTGCACAACTATGGGAGTATAATCATCATCAAGCCCAAAAAACACTTGAGTTATGAGGTCTGTTATTGGAACCGCTTTTCTAGCTATTTCAAGATTATCAGCTAGCCTCTTAACAGTATTGAGATATTGATCTATTGTCATGTAACCTTTTCTTGTTCTCTGAAGTTCACTGGTGAGAAAAATAACCCTAGATTTGTTGAACACTCCATAGCTCTCCTCAATCGATTGCCACAGCTTCCTAGATGTAGGGGCTTCCATCACCCTCATGGTGATCTCCGGTGTCATCTATATATAATTAAGAGAACTAAGTCTTAGTACCCTTATTACCGCATTTTTCCCGCTCAAATTTCTTGGTACAATTTGTCGTAAATTGAACTTTTTTTCTTTTTTTAGATAAAGCTAAAATCGGAATATTCTCCTTAATCTTCTTTTTTTTCGAAATTTGAATTATCTATAATTGGGATATAGATATATTTATTCATAATCTATAATTTTGAAGATTCCAACTAATCGAAGCATTCGTAATCTATCAAGTTTGAAAATCATAATATTCTACTTAATTTTAAAACCCGAGAAACATTGTATTTTAAAACAACTTATATTCTTAATATTGTTAAAAACCCGTGAAAAATTGTATTTCAAAACAACTTATATTCTTAACATTGTTATTGGGGAATATCTAAATGATATAATTGTATTTTGCATAACAGTTCCAGTGATAATAATTTGAAAAATTGATTTTAATTTTTTTATATGACCTTCATTAAGTTTTTTCATTTTAATAATAAATATGATTAATTATTTTAGTAAATTATACCTGAGTGTCGTAAGGGTGTGACAAAAATCTCTCGAAAGTTTTGTAACAAATTTTAAGCCGGCTTTTGAACATTATCATTTATCGAAATATTTTCAAAATTTATTAGGATGCCTATTAAATTGTAATGTAAACTTTGTATAGAAATATGTTTTATTGGTTTTAAAGTAGTAAAAATCTATTTAAAAGACTATTATAGTTAAATTCTTTTTAAGGGGATTATATTTTGATTCGCCATTAAATATTTATATTCAATATTGAATTTCTTATTTATTTAGATTTTCTTATATTTCTGTTCATTTGGTTTCCCCGTACAACGCGCAGGCAAAAGACTAGTACTTGAATATGACCAACCCAGTAGTTGGTCTGTTGAAACCCATCTCTGAAAATCTGGGTTCTGCATCTGCTCAAGACTTCCAGTTTGATTTCCTCCATCTTGCCTGCTCGACCTCACCAGTTGCCTGAACAGTCAGAAATTCTGGGGGATTCGACTTTGTACCCAGTATGAATCCTTCAAGATTATGCCCTTTTATTATGGGCATAATCAGATTTTTCCACAGCACATAATTTTCTTTGTCTAGCTTAATCACAGGGGACTGAGCAAGATTCATTCCAAAGGATGGATAGCTTGCAGCGATTTGAGGTTGAATCATAACATTGGTGGAGCTATTTGAGTCGGAGTTGGTAGGGGCATTAGCCATACTGCTCTGATACCAAGTAAAAATTCAAGAATGGAATTTGAGAGAAAATTCTGTGTTGTTCAATTCATGAAGAATGACTGTACATATATATATATATACTGCTTACAATTTGTCAAGAATATTCCAGAATGAAAAAATTACACAATTTAGTAAAATACAAAATGAATTCTATATAAAAATATCTCTGTAAATGAAATGAGGTAAATGACCCAGGATCTCCTGCAGTTCGTAGTACGAAGGCCAGGCTGTGTGGTTGTTGACTGGATAATGCTGAAATTGTCTTTGTAATCCAAAGTGTGCTTTGCCTCTACAAATTGCTACTTACTAAACAGCAACTTCCTCTTTAGCCAAGTGATGGACTATTTCAACTACTTGAAGGGGCAAGGGAACTGGAACAAGCTGTGGCGGCTGCATATTCCACCAAAAGTGAAAGTCATTGCATGGAGAGCTTGTCGAGATTGCTTGCCGACGAGAATGGAGCTTCAAAACCGTGGCATCCCACTGGAAACTCATTGTGTACTATGCGACCAGGCCGGCGAAACGATTATGCACAGCTTCTTTGACTGCCCTTTTGCTCGAGACACATGGTTAGCAGCTCATCTTCCGGTTGGAGCAAACTTAGCTAACTCTTTTAAAGATTGGCTCTTCAATATGTTATCTAACTCCACTTCGAGTGTTGTCCAAAAACGAGTTGCTGTGGCATGCATGGAGCATATGAAAGCAACGAAATACGAAGCTTTGGACGGGACAAACGACGCAACCTAAGGTATGCCCTACAATGGGTTTGAAATCACTTGATGAATGGCTAGCAATTAGGCAGGGTTCATTCCACAACACCTTCAGGAGCAATGATATTAATGAATGGCAATGGTCTTCGGAGGGAGTTGTGCAATGTTGATGCAGCATTTAGGCCGGACTGTGGAGCAGCTTCAGGTATGGTACTCTGTAACCGTAGAGGTGATTTCATGGGTTTGAGGATGTGCAAACTGCAAGGCTGTTGTTCGGCTAAGGAGGCTGAGGCGCTAGGTTTAAAAGAAGCATTGTCTTGGCTTATCTCATTAGGAAGATTGGATTTTATGATACAACTTGATGCCAAGAACGTTGTGGACGCGGTTAAAGAGAATGAAGTTTATTACACCGAATTGGGGCTGATCATCTCTGACTGTAAAGCCTTGTGTCGTCAGCTCAACTCTCTCCAAATCAGCTTCACACCCAGGAGTGGCAACGAGGTTGCAAACATATGGCCAGAAGAGCATTAGATATTCAAAATGATTGTACCCTTTTAAATGCTCCAGATTGGATTCAAACGGCCCTTGATAATGATGTAAACAATTATCCCAATAATGAAATTTGAACTTTCTCCTTCCAAAAAAAAAAAAAATTATATATGCAAAAAAATTATAATATTAGCTTGACTAGAAAAGGAAAGTGACGTACAACATTAGAGTTGACATGAACCTTCCGTTAAATTAATTCTAAAACATGAAACAAATACAGGAATCAGATTTGACTCCATAAAAGAAAATTGTTTACTTAATACAATCAATCAAAGAAACTCGTAACATAGATTCAACATCACTCAAAAATGTGGCGTAGTCAAAAGATAGTTGAAAGGGTAGTTAAAACTTAACGACCCCTAGCTGAAATATTAAGAAACAAATTCTATTATAAATGTTGTAATAAAGGGTTATAAATTGAAAATATTTGAAAATTATGATATGTGTTAAATATATCCAAATTCCGATCTTTCTACTATAAATGTTGTAATACATGTTTTATCATTCATCATTTATTCTAGCGGGTAAATTTGACATATCGTCCCCAATCTTTGCACTTAGAATCGCCTAGGTCCATAACTTTTTTTTAGCGCGCTGAATCCTCAACCTTTTATAAGTGCGCACAAAAGGTCCCTCCTAATAGAATCCGTCCAAATTTCTGTTAAGTGGTAGATGAAATTACCTATATATCATTACCTTTTAAATTTAAAAAAAAAAAAAAGAATTTAAAAATTAAAAAAATAAAAAAAGAGAAAAAACCCCACCCCACCGACAATATCTTAGGCTGCCGGAAATAGCAGCATTCTGGCGGCCAAGCTGCCATTTCCAGCAGCTGAAAAGAGGGGAGTCCCCCTTCATCTGCCGAAAACGGCAGAGAATGGGGGGAGGGGGGAGACTCCCCAATGGCACATGGGGGAGGCTCCCTCCCATTCTCTGCCGTCTCCCCCCTTTCAGCTTATCGGAAATGGCAGCATTCTATCAGCCACAGAATGCTGTCATTTCCAGCAGCCTAAGAGATTGCCAGTGGGGTAGGATGGGGTTTTTTTCCCTTTTTTTTAATTTTTAAATTCTTTTTTTTTAATTTAAAAGGTAAGGGTATAAAGATAATTTTATCTACCACTTAATAGAAATTGGGACGGATTCTGTTAAGAGGGACCTTTTGTGCGCATTTATGAAAGGTTGAAGACCCAGCACGCTAAAGAAAATGTTAAGGACCCAGGCGATTCTAAGTGCAAAGGTTGGGGACGATATGTGAAATTTACCCTATTTTATCTATGTTTATCGGATATAACATATTTTCTTGCACATTATACAACGGTAGCCTAATAGAAGCTCCAAAAAATTTTCTTCAATATTTTTATGAGGTTTTTTTGCGCGGACTATTTTTTTATTTTCATTAACGAAAAATATCGTATTACGAGTAGTACACTATATTGTTTTTTTTATACACACACATAAATGATCAAATATTATAGTTTAAATCTTTTTATTAAATCATGTTTAATCTTCTTAAATTGTTTATATTATATTGTATTACTATTATGTGCAACGCACGGGTGAAATAACTAGTATCTATAATAACAGCAAGTGTCTCTAGGTCAAAATTGATAATAACGGCCTAAACTGTGAAGTAATGTACAACATTATAGTTGACAGGAACCTTATTGAATTAGTTTTACAACATGACATGGCATGAAGGAAACAAGTACAGAGACGTAGATCTCTTGAGCAAAAGACTACATATTTGTAGTAAAAGATTATCAACCAAAGAAACTAGTAACATAGATTCAATTCAACATCACTCAAATGCCCAGGCGTTGTCCCTCCTTATCTCCTCTTCCTCTTCAGGACTAAATTCTTTCTTAAGGCCGAGAACTTTGAAGATTTCTGCCGGAGTTTTCCCCCTGATCATGTCAGCCACAGTATTACATGTAAGATCAAGCAAGCTCTTCACATTTAAATAGTTGGCAGCCTGTTTGAAAAATGATTCATCAGAAAATCTCCATAATCTCACTAAGAAAATCAGGAAAAGAAATGTCGTCTATTTCAATTAGATTCTGATCAAGCATTCGTTCCGAACTTATTCAAATTCTACACCATCAAATTATACCATAGAGGGCTCATGATCATGCAGGAGTGCCTACGCCCTACAATATCTTCTGTGTCTATAACTCAGTAAATTAGGCTCTACCACTTACACATACAGAACACACACACACACACACACACTTCCGATCTCACACACACACACACACACACACACACACACACACATATATATATATATTCTGTGTGTTCCAGAATTAACAAAAGAAGGGGGGAAAAAGGATGGCCCGGGCTAGGACCCAACCACACGATAATTCTTCTTAGAAGAAGGTGCAAAGCTTTCCAACACCAGATATATATACACACACATACACTTGTATTACTTTGGTACATAAAAAAGTAAGCATAAATTTTGACATAGAATATGTGGGCTAAGTAAGTGGTACTAATATAAAAGTGATTTAATGTGTAGAAAAATATAATCTTGCCAAGTAAGCATTGTGTAAATTCAGGACTCATGGAAATAAAAAGGGCGAAGGCAGAAGCCGAGTCAAAACAACAAGTACCAAGATGAGATCAATGAGTGTGCCATGGTCAACATTGCTCCACCACCGATTCCTCCACCTCAAAAGTCACTCCGTCTATGCTCTTTAAAATAATCATCTAATTTTTTTTTTTTTTAAAGGTTTTTGTAGGGAGCATAGTTGGGAACAATGGATCATAAGTTGCAAGGAAAATGCTACTTATAGGGAGCCTTCACAAAATCTTTTACAAAATATAAAGTGATTTTATCATATTATCCATATGTATCATGTGGTTGGAGAAAAATTAATCTAAGAATAAGATAATAAATTTACCCTAATTTATAAATAAAAGACTTTTTTAAAGATTTCCCTACAAAGAGCAGAATTTGTATTGTAAGGAACTAGTGACATGAGAGAGAGAGAGAGAGAGAGAGAGAGAGAGGAAATATACTACTAGAAAAAAATTCTATCACGTTCTCTGCCCCTTTTAATGTTTTCAGTAATAATTATACTTTTTCAGTAAAGGGTCCAATTGGAAGCATTTTTTTAACATACGATTATCATAAATCTGTATTGTAGAAGTACCAATGTGTTACCCCAGCCTAGCTCTATGGCCATTTAAAAACGTTGCCAACTAAATGGTTATTATATTTATAAACAAAGTAATCATTGGTTATATATATATATATATATGTGTGTCTCGACTAATACAAATTTTTAAGCCATTTATATTCTTTTTTTACTTTTATACGGGGATTGTATGAGATGAGAATTAAACACTGGTGAAATTTGGGGAGGGTCTTGGCATGTCGTCTAATACAATTGACTTCTCATGATTCCATCATATCAAGTTACAAATTTTGAATTTTCAATAAAATTTAACCAACCAAATTTTACCATATAGCAAAAAATCAAAAAATAAACACTGATAAACCTATGTCAATTATAAATAGTTGTCAAAAAGAGCCAAATATTACTCCTCGGCGTCGAGACTTGAGGTGGGGCGGACTGGCCGAGAAACCCACCCCGCACAATGGAATTATTTTATTTATTTATTTTATTTGGTGCTGGTAGAGCAGCTCAAGGAAGGGTTGTTACCGTCTCTGAAAGGCATCAACATAAATGATATCTCTTACTTAGGAAAATGATATGTTTACATAATTATTTTCGGAAGAGCTATTTTATTGGTAGCTAGTTTGTTTTGTGGGTAAGTTGCAAGTATTTAAATAATTAATTGTCTTTTTCATTTTATCGGTAGATATGTTTTCCTAGTTATTTTGTTTTTTTTTTTAAACGTTTTAATATGTCACTACTAGTAATTAAGTCAACGTGCATTGCACGTTATTTTGAGAGTTTTTTATATAATGATATTAGTTTATCAAACTAATACTAAATTTTAAATTATATTGTTCATAGAATTCTATTTTATGCTCTTCCGATCTCTTTTTTTAAATCAGCAATTAACTTGGCTAATAAATTTTGCAATTGCATCAAACTGTATTGAATAAGCGAGCATGAATTTTCATTTTAGCCTTGAAAAGTTACTTTTAATATAAATTTTTTTCCTTGGGATTGTGCAATTTTGGGGGCAGTGGGGCGGTGCCTACTCCTCCCTGCCTATGTAATTTAACAGATTAGCCTCCATGTCTAGAACCTACTGGATAAATTCTTCTTGGAAAAATTGAAAGCATATGTACGCAGATCTCAACAAATAAACAAGATATATAATTATAAATCGAAACGGGAAATCAAAGGGAGAAGCCGAATCAATTAAAAAATAGCCAAATAGGTGGTACCAAGATGAGATCAAAGAGTGTTGCCGAGTCAACTTTAACAAACTCTGCATCAAACGCTCTCAGATCCTCGCCGTCTGTATAATTGGCGTGGTGCTTGCAGTATGCAATGACTTTGGCTAGGATTTTGGAGTTGACATTGGGCAGCGGGATGAAGGCACCGGGTAAGTCTTCCTGATACAGATTTTTGACTGAATGGAACTGCTCCACCACCGATTCTTCTACCTCAAAAGTCTCTCCTTCGGTGCTCTTTAAAATGACCATCTTCGTTTTAGCCTCTGTAGACATTGAAATCAGTGGATCAGAAATTCAAAATCGCAAGGAACTAGTGATGAGAAAGGAAGACACGGACTCTACTCGTAAAAATTCTTTTGCTGTGTTGACTGGCTTTTTGTTCCACCGTCCATTTCCCATCACCTTCTCGAATCAATTTCTGTTTTGGGGACCCCTCCGTACCAACTTTAGAATTAATACTCAATAAACTTCAGAAATCGACCAATTTAACTCACCAAATTTTCAAATATAAGAATATAACCATTCGCTCACTAAATTTTAGACGGTACTTACTTTCCATTATCGTTTAACAGCTGTTTGCGTAAATTTAATGGTGTTAGCGATGTGACTAATTGTTGTATTTTAAAGGTATCTGTTTGTGTAAATTTAATAGTGTTAGCGACATAGCTAACTGCTGTATTTTAAAAGTTAGTCGACACTCATTATATTTTATAAATGTAATTATTAACTTACTGAACTTTTATATGTAACCAAAAGCTCACTAAAATTTTTGAGAATGTTTGCCTTCAATCACCTATATGAATGCAAATTCCCTTATTTCCCTTCCTCATTGTAGGTTTTTATATTTTTATATTACCTTTTTTTTTCCATTTGTTATTATAAAAAAACACCTGAAAATATCAATTACATAATACACATACAACTTCACAGCGTCATTGCGTAATACAAATTTGAGCAAAAAATCATTTAAATAAAGAAAAAGTTGCAGTAGGTCCAACAAAATTTTCAATTAAGTACTACTCAATTAGTGTTTTCACGTGCCTTTGTATAGTAACAAATGCAAAAAGATAAATAAGGGAATTTGCATTAATATAGGTAGTAGATGGTAAACATTCTTGAAAATTTAGTGACGTTTAGTTACATAGAAAAGTTCATTGAATTAATAGTTACACTTATAAAATATTGAAAAATTTTTAGTAACTTTCAAAAATATAGTCATTGGCTATATCACGAACACCGTTAGATTTATGTAAACCACAGTTAAAATGGTAATATTGATTAACATTATCTAAAGTAAAATGAGTTAGTAATTATATTACTAAACTTTAGTGACCAGTATTCATTAAATTTACCTAAAAATAATTATATTACCACTACATTATTCTTTTTAACAACACAATAATTTTATTTTACTTAAAAATCTTCAAAGCAAATTACATTGATAACCTCATCATCATCATCAAACTTATTAAACTTCATTCTTTCCTTCTTTCCACCACATTCGTATCCCCCCTCTCCTCCTCCTCCTCCTCAATCTTCTTTCCCTCAATTCCTTTTTGGCATCCGCAATTCAGACTTGGGTCCCTTACCCTTCACCTATTCCACTCATGACCTAAATTTGATCCCTGTAATGATGCCGGGACTTCTCCCTTTTTTAATTTCTTTTTCTTTCAAAAAACTCAGTATATATAACCACTAATGTTGGCATTTATTTTACTTTCATATCGTTCAGAATCGTAGTTGATATATCACCTTTAAGGAAAAATTAATTCTAACTTCATAATCTTCTATAAGAAAACAATTGAGATTTAAATTCTTAGAATCAATGAGTACTATATTTATTTTCTCCGAGAAAAATTGAATTGATGAAATGGTTGAGTAGAGTTCTTGAGTTTTGAATGTCTATTTGGATTTAAGCATTATCTACTTCAATATTCAAAAATAATTTTACTATCCCGTATATGTAAGATATAAAAATGAAGATGGTGAAGGCATTCATAAATAATAATGAAATTTTTTTTTAAGAAAATTACACAAAATTAAAAGTCAAAATCAGTTGTTTGTGTTTGGATAATTTTCTTTTTATTGTTTTAATGAATGGAAAGTAAAAATTTTGGCACCTTAAGCATCATCTCGATGTATAAAACTAATAGGAGAAATGTGGACACGCCATTGTTGAATGAAGGGAAGATAAGAACTGGAATTGTAGTGTATAGAATTTTTTGCTTTTATTTTATGTCGCTATCCTTTTTTCTTTAAATTTGTGCTAGGTTATAATAGTAAAATGATTGTGGTTTATCTATAAAAAAACATATTGTAAAATGTGGTCTAAACATAACAAGGTGTTACAATAAAAAAATCGTAGTGACAATATAATTATCCTTTACCTAATTATTATAATATCGCAACCATTTGAACTGGATTTCCTGTATTGCCTCTGTACATTTCAGACGTCTGGTGACAAGGGTTAATTGAGAAAAAAAAATGTGGAACTAATACAGAAGAATTATTTTTCTATTATTTACGAGCAAGAGGTAATTAAATATCGGATTAATTTCATTTGGGGTCACTATATTTTAAGATTACAAGCTTGAAAGTCTAAAGACATCTATCCGTGTTCATAATTTGAAATACCGTAGACCTGCCCGGCCCGCACAAACGGGGTTAGCTACTCCTTGCAATATTTTGCGCAGCAATGCAATAATATTAGGCTGGCTCTGCAACGTAACATATAAGAACATGCATAGTATAATTTAATTTAATAATAATAAATATAGAAAGAGAGACATGGATAGAAGAAATCCTAACGAAAATTAAGAATGCAAAAAAAAAAAAAAGAGAACAAATCAATTAAGAGGGAGATTACCAAAATGAGATTAGAGAGTGTTTGGTAATCAACAGTAACAAATTCTGAGTCGAATGCCCCGAGGTCTGTTGGGTTATTGTCAAAAATAATCTAAAGTTGAAAAGGAAAAGGAAAATGAAAAGAAAAGATGAAGAATCTTAAGAGGAAAATGAATTCAAGTTATAGAATGATTGTCTTGTGTTCTAAGGAAACGAAGCCTATAAATAGAGATGTTTTCTTCTGCTTTTATACACAAGTGGTACAAGCGAGTTGAGGGAAAAATTAGTGAATCTAGCACCTTGAGAGTTTTCTTGTAACTCTTTGTAGTTGGTTCAAAGGGTAGAAAATTAGGTGTGGTAAAACTTGATTTGCCACTTGGGTTGGGTCAGAGAGTCTTGTGAAGAAAAATAGTAGCTTAGCGTCTTGGGATTTCTTTAATTCTTCGCAGGTTAGGCAAATGGTAGAAATTGGTAGATGCGGTAAAACTTGATATATTTTTCTTGTTGTACTTGGGGAATGAGTTTTGGCGAGTGAAAATTCTGTATGGTTGCAATGACTTTAATCATATAGTGGAAAGTTTTGACAGTCCGTTAAATTTGTCTTCGTCTTTTATTTTTCTTGTCTCAATTACATTCCTTGAACAACGGTCCTGCGAGCGTAATCGGGAAATTTACATTAATTCCCAACAAGGTCATCATCATCATTGTTGACATTGTCATTGGTGTGGAGAAAATATCTGGTATTCTAGGCGTACCTTGATATAGTACTCTAAACTAATCACCAACCTACACATAAGTTCAAGGGTCTAAAAAAATAAGGCTAAAGATCTGATACGTATGTTTTTCATTGATTTGAAGTATCAAAATAAAGTACTCTTAGAGTATTTGAATTTTTTCCGTTGGCATGGCACTTGGAGTAGTAATCAATGACTTAGTTGAGGATTTGGGAGTTTATAGCACAGAAACTCCTAAAATGCCAGCGTTTCGTATCAGAAACGTTTCAAAAACTGAAATTATTCAAAAACTCCCTGGAACTTTTCGGAAACCCTAAAATAGTTTCCTATTTTTTACAAATTTTGGAAACTCCATCTCGAAACTCTAAATAAACTTTTAGGAAACTCTTACTTAAAATTTTACAGTTGTTTAACAAAAATAAAATCTTAATTATATTTAACTAAAAGTTAATTTATAATTAACTTAAATATTTATGAGTTTTAAATAGAAACTACTTTAAATCTAACTTTATATAAGACTTAAAAATTCAACCTGTGATATTCTGATTGCAATTAAATCAAAGAAAAATTAAAGAATATTCTTCTCTCTATGTTATTAATTTGTGAATTATGAGTTGTTTTAAGATAAACAAGCTTTTATGTTAAAATTTTTAGTTAAATTTATCTAATTAATATTTAATAGTATTTTGAAGTTAAATATTAAAACTATGAAATTAAATTAATAATATTTATATAACGTTTCAGCAGCATGTCCTGAATTTTCTAAAAATAACATTTCTCCGTTTCATATGGTGTCCCATTTCGTGCCCAGTTTCCGTTTCTGTGCAACCTCGGATGGAAAGAACCGGCTAAGTTTTCCCGAAACATAAATTTGATCGAATCAAATTGCTCAGCCACCGATTCTTCCACCTCAAAAATACCAATAGGTTCTCTTCAAAACCACCAGGCATCTTCTTTTCAGGTTCTGCAGACGATAATGGATTTTAGGAATTAAAACTGAAAACCCAATATTCAAGGATTACAGAGAAAAAATATGGTAACTAATGGAGGAGAACTTTTCTTGTACCCTTCATTCAAAAGTCAAGACGCGCAATTTGACTCCCAAGTCTGAATATATGGAATAGTTGAGCCCGCCAGAGTTCATTTATGGGCAAGTAAGAGCAATAGCGAAGCTAGGAGCTATTATAGGGCTGAGCTGAAAGAGAAAGTCGTATATTACGCGTCGCTAAAACGCCTTTATATATAACCATTTTTTTAAAAAAAAAAAAAAAAACTAAAGTGGAAATTTTCCAATTTAGGGGGCCGAGGCCCAGCATCTCCCCTTAGCTCCGCCCGTGAGTAAGAGGTAATTAAATATAGGATTAATTTCATTGGCAGTTACTATATTTTGATTTGTCAGTCAAGTTATTCTACTCTACTTTAATTCATGTCATTAGGGCCACAATACTTTAATTTGGTTCATTGCAAGGTTTTTACAAAGAGAGTTGCTTTATTGACAATAAACTAAACGGACAAAAAATTAAATGAGGAACTAGAAGTTTCAGGTGACAATTATGCAATTTAGTTTTCTTGTCATCCTACTCAAAACACACATTTTTGAAGGCCCTAGGTTCTATGTTTTGCCGTCCTGCCCATCCTATTTGGTTCTCTGAACCAGAGATGGGATCAAGAAACCGAAACTCGCAGGATGGAATTCTTGTCATGGTTAACGCCCTACTTAAAGATATCAAATGAACTACAAAATTGACTAATAAGGTACATTAGCCCCATAAGTTATCTTAGGGTGACAATATAATTATTTTAGAATTTGTACATGACTCATAAGTTGATAGGACTGATATCAATATGACTCATAAAGCAGCCTAACTGGGTTAAATCTTAGAGACTTGCGCGATGCACATGACGTCACAGTATGAATTGGGAGGAAAACGAGTGAAAATTTCTTTTCCATGTCTAGCGAACATTGAAAGGAATGATATTTAGGAAACTGATACGTTTAGTACATAACTATGGATGGAGGGCAAAACCTTACAAGTGTAGATTGTAAATTTCTTTGAGAATTTGTTGAAGCAATATTAAAATTAAACACAAAATGAGTTGCACGTCTCCATTATTATATGTACAATAGCCTGATTTGTGGGAAAGGCATGCAAGTGATGTACAACATTTTTTTTTTTTTTTAAATATCTCGACTCGAAAATCTAAGTCAAAAGTTGACCAGCATGAACTTTATATTGAACTACTTCTACAACATGACACGACGCGAACCTAGAAGGGGATCATATATATATATATATATATATATATATATATATGAAATAATGCTCCCCACCCG
>CAVNYN010251284.1:0-10166 GCA_963692815.1 Nyctanthes arbor-tristis
CCCCCCTTTTTTTTTTTTTTGGGGGGGGGGGGTTGGGTGGTTGGGAATGTAGCTTATGCAGAAGGATTTGAGAGTCACTTCAAGCTAGCCAGTTGATACCTTTTGTCAGAATATATTTGTACTTGCATGTCAAAGGCAGAAGTTTCAACATTTGAAGCAAAATAATGTTCTTTGTAATCATGATTCTAAGATACCTGTTCCATAACAGATGAAGTATGAAATAATTTACATTTGACTTTGTTGATTGTCACAGTTTGATGATTTGAAAGGAAGATTGCGGCGCTTTAGCCTTATTCCGCAAGGAGGCGGTGGTGTAATGACCCATTCATTAGCACATGTTGCTTCTTGGTTGAAGGTGTACTTATCTGTTTGCATACTTCAAACATGAAATTATTGAAAGAAAATACCAGTTCAGAAATTTTCTTTACTGACGTACATTATCAATTCTAAGTTCAGGTTAAGGAGGCTGACCAATCTGGTGATGGAATTGAATCTGTCATAAATAGAGTAGAGAGTTTCTTGGCTCAAGGGAGACTCTGTGAAGCTGCAGATGCTCTTGAGAATGGCGTTAAAGGCAGCCAGGCAGAAGAAATTGTTGGCTACTGGGTTAGACGAGCTAGGGAAAGAGCCATGACCGAGCAAGCTTTGACTGTCCTTCAGTCCTATGCAACTTCCGTTAGCCTAACATAATCTTCAGGTCCCAACATTCACAGCAAGTTTAAGTTCATTTGATTATATTCAAAAGGATTATTATGTCAAACCTTGATGGGCTCCTTTCCCTGCCTACGGAAACTATGTCCTTGTCTATGCGATTTCCTGGGTTTTTTTCTTTTTTTTTTTTTCCCTTCCTTCCTTTTTCCTACGGGGTACAAGTCATTGCAGCATTTTGCATTTGTTGCAATACAGGCAGAGGGTAATTGGTATGTAATCATGAAATAAAAGTACAAATCCAAGATGTCCGGGTGTTATACGGCAATTAGAAAGCAACCCCTTATTGTATTTTTTGTCTTGGGAAGTTGAGATTCAGTTAAAGTTGAATCAACATTTTTGTCCATTGCAGGATAAACAAAGGTGTTGGATGCTTGTTATTTCAAATTGAAGAATGTATCAGTTATTATGAGGAAAACCGATATTATTTTTAATTTTGCATACCTGTTTGAGATTCTCCAGTAGAAAGGGTAGAAGGGGGTTGAGGAAGAAAGTCAAGAAACATCCCTTCTAACTAACAAAACTATAAGCCTTCTTCTTCCTGAGATTTGGATTAGTTGATAGGAAAATGATGTAATTATCATTCAGATCTTCATCTTGTTTGAAAACAACGTTTCAACTTCCATGGCCGGTTGCTACTTGCTACTATTATTTATTTTATTTTTGATAAAAAAATAATAAAATAAAATAATACTTGCAATTGTGTTGGCCTTTCATGTTACTAGACTTGCCATGAATGAAGCCCCGGTGGTTGCTTCATCTCATATGCATCATGCTTTTTGTTTTCTTGTATAATCAATTATGGTACAACTTATATAATTTATTTGAAATAGATTGGGGAGCCCAGCTGTTATTTCCAACTATTATTAATTTTAGAAATCAAATGATATTTGCTTTTCAGTTATATTATGCTTAATTAATCATATCTATCTCTATCAAAAAGGCCTCTAAGCCAAGCCAAGCTTAGAAGCCGAGAAAACACATTACTTTGGGACAATATAAAATGTAACAGTCAACCATCCAAAGTTAGCACGAAAACTAATGTATTTCATTATAGGAACTCCTGAATTACATGTAAGTCTCACTGAATTCTGTTAGACTTTGCCAAAAGGATAACAGTTGGCAGGGTTACCATTTAACATGTAATTCTTGTCTTAATTTGTTAGATTGGTACTTAGGCATGGTAGAAGCAAAAAGAACTGAATATGGAATTTCTGAAGCCAGAGGACTCCAACATTTGCTGCTGCTCACCATGTTTCATCTTCACATTTCTTGTTCCATAGTTAGCTGGTTAAAGCTGCAAGCAAAGCACAGAGTAAAATAAGACTAGTGTTGGTGTTTTTGCTTTAAAATTTAAATAAAGTGACTGAGAGTTCTTGAAATATATAGATTAAAAAGTGGTTCCATCAATTTATGATTTCAGACAGAATTGTCAACTTAAGCACTCATCCGGGGAGGGGGTTTAGGACTAAGACTGGTATAATTTTCATACCTATGGCTGCTGGAAACACTAGAGACGGTCACTGTGAGTGCTCGTCTCTCTGCTACAGGTTTAACAGGAGAGGTGGGATGGTCAGCAAACTGAAGGGGACCTGAGGCCTTGGAATATGATGACACCGAAGGTGGGGTGGGAACATCAACTTGGACGACGAGCTGAGGGTGGATGTTACTGCAGTTAGTATTGCTGCTGCTGCTGCTGTTGTTTTGAACCATGCTTGGCCACAGGAAAGTCCCCTGGGGCTTGCAGATTCTAAATCCACTCTTCAGATGTGCTGCTTTTTCTTCAGTTGCTGCTGCTCCCAATCTCTTTTGTGCTTTTTCAGTAGTAGACTCTGTTGAGTACATTAATGCAGAGTCCACCTTTGCTTTTTCCTTCACATTGGAACTCAGCTTTCCAATTTTTTCCTATTTCACATTCAACATACCTCATCAACAATGGAAAACCATCAAGTCTATATGCTTTCAATTAACCCAAAAAAGAAGAGAACTATGGTTCAATCAATTTTATGTATCAACACATCTAGTCATCTATGGTTGAAGAATAAATGCTCAAAATCTATCCAAGTCTTAACACCTCCATTTCTTTCACAAAAGCAGATATGCCACGTAGTTGTTCCTTGTATATTTCCTGCAAAAGATGAATAAGAGAAGCATTTAATACAGTATCTCAAGTAATTGAGACCTGATCTCGGGTGCGTTTAATTAAGTTGGGCGTGAACCTGTGCTTAATGTGAAAAGTCCAATTTACAAAATATAAATACCAGTATTGGAATAGCTTGTGCACCATCAACAAGCTTTGAACTCAGTGAATCGGCTGATTGATCCTTCTTTTGACTGATGCCACTAGGACTTGATGAAACATCAATTGCCTGGTTTAAAGCTTCCTTCTTTCTGGATAACTTGTCTATCTCTCTGTTCATGAAAGAAATAAAATCGATAAATCAGCAGACAATAGGACGTAACTAGTAGCCCCAAATATATGTACTGGCTTCAAGCCTTCACCTCCTTAACTTTCCAACTTCTTCCTCTAACTGCATCTTGGTGACCATCAATTCCATTTGCCTGGCCCAAAAAAAAAAAAAAAAAAAAAGAAACACAATTATTTGATAAAATAATAAAGATAACAGCTACATGATCTACGGCAAATTGGTCCACCTTTTCACTGTAGATATATCATCCTTTAACAGCTTTATGTCTCTAGCGCAGATGGGATCCTGAGTTGGAGGATCACCAGGCTTCCAACTAGGTGGTGGCACCCAATAAGGATCAGTTACTCCAGCATCCTTCCGAATGTCAACCAGATCAGCACTCTCTAACCAATACTCCATTGCTCCATCTGGATTGTGCCTCCTTCTAAACCTCTCTCTTCCACCAGGAGCAAGATTTCCGGCCATGTGCTTTAGAAGGTGGTCCAGAAGCCCAGTATCCCCGATCCTCTTTCTGGCCTCTGCCCGTAGTTGAGGCCGCAGCAGAGGCTTGTCAGCTGTTGCCCCCTTTGCCTTCATCACTTCCAAAAGATTATTCTCCGCAAGCTTGTACCTTCATTCATATTTCCCATAACAATAAAAATATTATTTCTAAAATAGAAGAATCAACCCAAGGAACAAGATAAATACTATCAACAATCAGCTCTTACCTTTCAGAAGACCAACGATCTTTGGGGTTTCTCAGAATAATTGCCTGCTTTACTCTGTTCTTGCATTTATTTCTCTGGGAGTACGGATTTTTCTTCTGCTTTCGCTCTTTTTTCTTTGTCTGATCAAGTTTTCCTTTCTTTGCATTTTTCACATTTCTATTTCTCAATCCATACGCTTTTCTCTTCAAACTGTTGCCATTTTCATGAAAATAACCGATCTTCCTCATTACCTTCTCGATCATCTCCATCCTCTTCTCCATTTACTTCCTTTTCTTCCACCTTCTCTTTTACATTCTTTTCAATATCACCATCAACTTCATTCATCTCATCACCATCAACTTCATTTACCTGCCCTCGTTTGTCTTCTGCTAAATCTGTTCCATTCACAAAGCTTGATAAAGAGTTGTGACTTTGATCTCTATTACTGCCGCTTTCCTTGTGTCTGCCCAGATATTTCACTTGTCTCCGGGTACCCCACCGGACCATAAATTTACATTCTAGGTCAGATAAACCAGTACTATTGTTCTGTATTACACTAGAATGATTCTTCGAAGAGTTGACAAGGGAAGAATTTACCACCCAGAAGCTTTCTAAATTCTTAAGCTCTGAATATTCCTCAGCTGGGACCTTCCGACGAAGCACTTTCGCAGCCAATGCCATTCCCATTACAAACTTCTCATCTAAAGCCGGATGAGTCTCTTTTGCGCTGTAACTGAAAAATGCTGTCAAAGACCCCTTGCTTGCAAACCTTACAGAAACATTCAACTCCGTTTTCTCACAAACCTAAAATAATTCGAGGAAAAACTGATTTCGCTCTTTTATATACATACATATATAAATGTGCGCGCGTGTGTGTGTGTGTAAACCCAGAAAAAAAACAGGAAAACGAGTATTTAGATTTTTATATTCCGTACCATGGCAACACGGATCGAGTTAAGATGAACTGGTGTTCTCGGAGGTAAATGAAAGTGATCTATCTCATAAAGATGACCCACATCGAAATGATTCTGAATCTGACCAGCTTCATCTTCAGCTGATCCAGCTGCTGGTTCTGTGTTCAAAAATAAGAAGCGAGTTTTACTTTTATCATCAAACATCTCTCAAACTTCTAATCGCAGAACTTCTTCCCGAATTCTTCTCAAAATTACTTGTGCTCCGGGGAGCAAATTACAAGAATAGTTATATCAATATCTGTATATATATTATAATGCAATAATACCTTTCTCCCAGGCGTCTGAATCTGATGAGTGTTGAAGTGGTAGTGGTACGCTCTTCTGTCTGCCCAAAAACGGGCCATACGCGGCATAGCTGTTGCTGCTGCTGCTGCCGTGCTCTGCCAGTGGCTCGGCTTCTTTTTCATGGGACTTCATTCTCTGCTCCATAACGGTAGTGCCTTTTTGTCTTGTATATACTAATTTAACACCCACAAGAATATACAAAGATTTCCATAATATATTCCGAATATCGTGTGCATGTGTTCATATAATTGGTGAAAAATCGGGGTTTAGCTCAAAATCATTAATCCTTTAATGGATCATTCGTGTGGGGTTTTGTCTCCTACTGATGAGTATATACTGCAGAAAAGCACACGCAGAGACACAGATAGTGCAGACGGCGAAAATCAGGGCGGATTCTTCACCACCTGTTTTGAAGGCGCGTGTTGTGTAGGGTTTTGGCGTGAGACAGTAATAACAGAAAAGGGTATTTTCTGATGCACAACGAACCGTACGGAGATATTGTGACAGCCTTTTAGAGAGAGAAAGAGATAAACTTACGAAGTAATTATTTAATGGGTTAAAGGGTTTTTGATGGGCCTTCTGCGAATCCATTTTTCTGTTAAAATCAGTTTCCACCATTAACAATAAAAATTTAGGGTTTCCTGATGAGAGTTGAAGTGTCTGAAACTTGAAGATTTCCATGTATATCAGCATATATAATGCAACCTGAAAATTAGTACAAAATTGCACTGTAATTTGAGTTTGAAATTATGTATTCATAAAGTTAATTACTAGCTGATGAAAACAGGAAATCTGCAAAATCTTGCTTCTGAATCAAAGCAAATTCCAGAAACCCTAGTGACTCAAACCAAATTTTAACCAAATAATATATATAGTATATTATCATATTGTTATAAAACCCAACTACTTTTCTTATTTTTTGTATGACAAAAGATTTGAGACCTTTAATTTCTTAAAATAATGAAACCTTATAAATCTAAAACACCCACAATCTCCAATATCCTATTTGCTTACCCTATTTTTCCCAACAAGTTTCTTTTTAGTAATTTTAAAGTACACTTATAAAGTTATGTTAATACATATATATTAACTATCTTTTCCTTTAAAAAAAAAAAAAAAAGAAGGAAAAGGAAAAGAAAAAGAAGAGGGGGGGGGGAGTTGCATTTAGATGATGGTGAGGAAGATAAGTGAATAGATGCATGTAATGACAATGTAAGAAGATGATAAAAGAATTAGATATAATACGATATTAGTGCGTTGTGATGACAACACATATTGTAGCCTTCCCTCAAAAATAAATTGTCAATTTTTGTATTCCTTACACATTTAACGTTTAAACTCTATATATGTCATGTTGTAAAGTAGATACAGAGTATTATTATATATGTTAGAATCAAGGTAGACTAAAACATGCTATCTTATGTTATTTTAAAATACTTTGAACCATTTTTTTTTCATTATTGTCGAGGTTTGTGCCTTAATCACCTCGAGACTTATTTCTTAGTCCTTACCTCTTGAATGAAAGCCATCTCGATATGTTAATTTCCGCCTTTTTTTTACTACACCTAAATTTTGAAATACTTTCTTGATATGTGTGTGTTGGGGTCCAGGGGGGAGGAATTTTTAAAAACCTCCCGCGTATTTTATAACAGACCCTTTCACCTTACGTGTCTTCTATAGATCGATGCACGCCATGTGTACGGGATGTGAACAAAATCTTTCCAAGGTTTTGGAAAGAGACTTATATTTATAGTTTATTTTCACTTTGTTTGGTATATACTATAACCAATTAAAAATCAATTCTATTTATGAACTAATTTAAATTTCAAATTCTAGATAGATGTCAATACACAATTAAACCACATATTTAATATGATATGAACTTTCACATCATTTTAATCATTACCTCCACGTGACATAATTAAAGAACGATATCTATACAAAATTTGAATTTTATTTTTTGCAACCATATTTAGAGCTTAAATTCTTGTAACAAACTTTTCTTCTGGTCAGATTAGATGATGATAATGATGATGATGCAAATAATAATTATTATGGTTCGTATGTTACGTGTAATATTGATTATTGTAGAATTATTTTGGGTTGATTGTGCACACGCCTGTAGAATTTTACGTACTCAATTAGAATCGGAATTTCTCAGGTGCTTTGTTTCCTTAGATAGATGAATACTACTTATACCATCTCCAAGCCAAGCTATTGGGCCCAAAATTATGGTTGTCCTCCAATTCCAGACTCCATTTTGGATTTCCAGATTAATTTGGCGTCCAAAATGCCAAATAGCATCCCTTTCTGCAGTTCAGATTTATTGCCGAACCTCCATTGTATGCAATTCTCTCTCTCTCTCTCTCTCTCTCTCTCTCTCTCTCAATCCCACTTTATATTAAGTTTAACCTTTTTGTTTTTTTTGATTTCTTCTTAATGTCATCTAACATCTTATCCGGTCTTTCTTTTCTCTCTTAAATTTAATTGTATCATTCTTATGTGTCTTTCCAGCTATATGGATCTTTTTTCCCCATTTGTGATAAGTCTGTTCGATGTTGCGGGTTGCCGGCATGTACGTCGTACTTATTTTTCCACGTGATAAATGTAATATTCAGCCATTTGTTTAAAAGTTTAATTATGTGAAATAATTAATAAACAAGTATATATATATATAGTTAATTATTAGTTTTCAATATATTAGTTATTGAATACTAGAAAATATAGAAAATATGAAGTAGAAAATATGTAGGTCCTTTTTAGAATTTATGGATTCGAGAAGTTTTGTGAAGTAGAGCATGAAAAATTGTATTTTAAAGTTGTAAAACTGTAAAAATCGAGTTTTCTAGTTGAATATAGCCTTATTAGTATGTCTCAAATATGGTACTGATACTCTATTTATTTGACATGAAATACATTTTTTTTCTAAATGCTTGTTAAAATTAACTAATTAATGGTACAAAATTTCATCTTTTCTTCATAAGCGATATTTCGTGCATATATCAATGACATTAATGTGGATTAGATTAGATATGTAGTTTACGCGATGAAGATGATACTATACATATAGTACTAAACATAGGCGAGGTTAGAACAATTTTAATGTTTATATATAATATGGAGGAGAAAAAAATTGTTGGGGATGGCGTTTGGAAGGGAGGGGCGACTCATTTTAAATATTGGAGGAAATTATGACTATATATAGGTCAGTTGGATTTTTTTTTTTTTTTAAAGTCACATTAGTTGAAATGAAGTACTAAATGGCTTTTTGGTCTTATTGAAACTTATAAAACACCTCATTGGAAAACATAAAAAATTTGGATCAAATTGGCAACTCGACAAATTTTTTGGCCCCAGTTTTACCTTTTCCCCAAATAAATAACATTATTATTCCCCCTATATAATATTTACTTTTGAAGGGGATTTTCCACCCTAACATTAGAAATGCTTTTACAGAAAATATAATTAAATAGGGCCTCGAGTGTGAATGAAAATTTTTAAAATACCATCTTATGGTATCTCCATAGCATTATATTGTCATAACCCCGGATCAATAAAATATTAATATTATGCCCATATTGGTAGTGTCACATGCCTCATCCTGATCACTCCACCACCCATTTACTGATACGTACATACCATAATGGCACTAGTTGATGGTATTAAAAACTTATTAGAACTCGAATCAACTAACTCTACCATGCACATCATTAAATATCAATGCAAAATATTATTATCCTCAACATCAAATTTAAAATGCCATCAATTTATTGATACTGTTAAGTAGCACTAGTGTGTTGAGCACCATTTTAGATTGTCTCTAATGTTTTAACGTTAAGGGGATGTCTTTTGATATTTGACTAAAAAAAATTGCCTATATACTTATATTAAAGGCTTGACATTGTCGGGTATAATGCCTAGAGGTGACATTGATCTTGACAATGTTTAGAATTAATTTTATTTACTTTTCTTCAATCATTAAATTTTTCTCTCTTTGTTTATTATTGTCAATTTATCGTGTTACACTCATGTGTACCGTGCACATTGTTACATTAGAAATGTTCTTATGTGGTAATATGTGTTATTAATTAAATGATAAGTAGAGTTAAAGGCATGTGAATATAACTTACTTGATTTAACATACCATTTAATAGTGATACTATATATAACGTTGATCTTTAATACCAACAGCAATTCTCAACACTAGAAATGCTACCCCAAGCAAACTTGGAGAAAAAATTAACACTGATTAGAGTTGGCCAAATGAATGCTTGTCCGCCAACAAAAGAAAGAGTGCTAACTCAAAATAAAGTAATAATTGGTTAAGAATATCTCTAGCAGACTCTTTAAATTTAAAGAGCATTTTATGCATTTTAAAGAGTATAAAATTTTTAATCATTCCAATAGCCTCTCTATTTTTTGCTCTTCATTCCACTTCTTCAAAAAGTATTTATTGTGTTTCGCTTTTTTTATTCATTCACATGCTTTTATTTTAATTATTCAATTATATAATCTCGTCTTCATTTAATATTCAACCACTTTATCCCACAAAAAACATTAAAAATTGAAGTTTCTTAA
The DNA here is from genome assembly GCA_963692815.1 of Nyctanthes arbor-tristis. Lineage (NCBI taxonomy): Eukaryota > Viridiplantae > Streptophyta > Magnoliopsida > Lamiales > Oleaceae > Nyctanthes > Nyctanthes arbor-tristis. The sequence continues at coordinate 9,661 of CAVNYN010251284.1, forward strand.
GAATATTTAATTATACAAAGTGAATTTGACTCTATAATGCTCTCGTTTGCAAGGTTCTCAAAGCTAGATACTTTCCCAGGAGGGATTTTTTGGACTCAAAACTAGGCTATAGTCCTAGTTTCACGTGGAGGAGCATTTGTAACATCCCAATCCTTTTAATTATCCATTCTACGACTTCAATTAAAAATATAAGGACCAAATTTAATATGCACACAAAATTTAAGATTAAAGTGGAAACAAGAATTATGTTATAAAAAAAAAGGAAAATTTCAGGAATTTTCAGGAGACTTGGCTGGGCCAAGTGATTCACACACACACACACACACACACACACACACACACACATATATATATTATAGGAACCCAATTCAAAGACACAAAGCAAGAAAAAAAAGAAAGGGCCGGACGTTTCTGCAGCAGAAGAAGAAGAAAGAAAGAAAAAAAAAAGTAAAGTTTAAAGAATCTTTAGAAGAAGGAAGAAGAGAAATACAAGGCACAAACAAGTA
>CAVNYN010251312.1:0-24369 GCA_963692815.1 Nyctanthes arbor-tristis
TAAAGTATTGCGCATTATTAATTGATTTATGTGATAAATGTTATGTGAAAATATGTGATTACAAGAAAGTTTGCACATTATTATATGCTTAAGAAAGAATGCATATATGCTTAAGATCTCTTTATGATGCGCGTATCTGCTTTAATGCATAAGAACGAGAATATCTATTCTCAAAGACAAGACAAGATCCTTCCAAGGAAGAAAGAAAGAATTATTTGCATGTTTACATGTCATGTTTATTATATGAATTGATTAATATGCGCTAGAGTCAACTGAGTATATTTTTATACTCATTCTTTCAACTAACACTTTCAGGTTTTGGAGCCGGTGGTGGGACGACGGACGAAGGCTGCTAGAATCATAACTTGAAATTTATATTAAATGTTTCTGGGATTTCAAATTATTCCTTTATCTAACTGTTAAAACTCCACTTATTTTTAGACAAGATTCGTTATTCGTTAATGAGATTTTCCGCCTCTAATTATTTTGTTATGAGTTCTGCATTTTAAGTTAATTTTAAAGATCAGTTAGCGTCTCAAGTTTCTTAAATTTGGGGCGTTACAGTTTGGTATCAGAGCAGGTGTACGTTTCTGTAGACTTGCAAAATTTTTTCAAAGATTTCCAAATATAAAAAAATTTCATATAAAGAAAAATTAGGTTTCAATGATATTTTCAAGTGGAAAATTTAAGTAGCCCAGATATTTTCAAGTGGAAAATTTATGTAGCCCATCGCCATCGTCTGCTCCGCCGACTCTGAGGTAAGAAAGAGTTTAAGTGTTTTATAAAGTTTACATGCCTTTCGAATATTTATAAAGATTTCATATAAAGTGCAAGAACAGAAAATATGTGATTGGCATCAGACAAAGAATAGAAAATGAGTTGAGCATAATTTGATCTGGAAATGAAATTTGGGTCCTCGGAAATCAGTTAAAAGTTATTAGCCTACCCCAACCTAACTGGACTTACGTAAATGGAATTCCTCGGCTTGACACACAAGAGAGTCCGAGGCAGCTAGGGTGAATGAATTGTGGCGATTAAGTGCATCTCATTGGATTCGTTTTGTTTCATAAGGGAAAATGGTGCGACCACGAGAACAGAATACCGCGGGGAACAGAGAAGCCACCCTATTAAGGGATCTCGTGCAAGCTATACAAGGACTTAGCCAGTAGCGAGACCCTACAACTCCTCAAGCTGGATCCAATACAGGCGCACCAAACCCACCCCTCAACGTAGACAATACCAGCTGGGTTGTTGAATAGTTTTCACCCATATAAGCCACCTTCTTTTGACGGGAGGGCTGGCGCATTAGCAGCCGAAGAATGGTTGAGGGCCTTAGAGCGGATATTCAAGCACATTGCTTGCACTGATAGCCAGAAAGTATCCTGTGCGGAGTTTATGTTGATCGGAGGTGCAGGACATTGGTGGGAGTCTTATTTGCGTACTCGAACCGCGGCACAACAACACGCTATGACCTGGGAACAGTTTAAGATGGTAGTAATGCAAAAGTATTTTCCCAAATCACTGCACGATCAGAAAGAAGCGGAATTTCTGCAGCTAAGACAGGGGAATCAGACGCTAGAGGAGTAAGAAGGGGAATTCGAACAGCTCTCTAGATATGCCCCACACCTAGTTGACACTGACGAAAAGAAAGCAGGGAGATTTGAAGTGGGTTTACGACCAGAGATAGGAGGGATACTGGCCGCCCATGCTTTCACCACATATGAGGAAGTCTTGAGGCGGGCACATGCCATATCCTCCCATTTGAATTTAGAGCGAGCAGCTCAAAGAATAGTTGATGCCCCAGGAAGGAAAAATTGGGATAATGGGAATAAGAGAAAGTGGCATAATCAATATCAGAATCAGAACAGGAACCAACCTCCGAACAAGCGGCCAAACACGGGATTTGGTGTGGTCAGAATACCTTCAACATGACTCAATGCCCTAAGTGTGGAAAGTATCATAAAGGAGAATGCCTTTGGGGTAAGGGAGTCTGTTATAAATGTGGGCAGACAGGACATTACGCAGCCAACTACCGTGGACAGCCCATCCAGAGTCAAGGACAGAATAAAAACCCAGTGCAGGCCTGGAACCAGGAGCAAAACAACAAAGGAAAGGCGAGGGTTTATGCTTTAACCCATGAAGAAGCAGTGGATGATGCTGACGTAATAGGAGGTATACTATCTGTCCTTGGTATTCCTGTTTACGTCTTAATTGATTCGGGTGCTACGCATTCGTTCGTGTCTATTGCATGTTTAGCTAAACTAAACTTGGTCGGGGAGAAAACGAATAACATACTGGAAGTTAGTATGTCTTCAGGAGGAATAATTGGAACTAATGAGATAGTTAGGGATGTACCTATAGACTTCGAGGGATTAACCATTAAAGCTGACTTGAACATAATTGAAATGAAGGACTTTGATATTATTTTGGGTATGGACTGGTTAAGCAGTAACGAGCTACTATTTTGTGTCATGAGAAAGAAGTGATATTCCGGAAAAATGAGAAGGAGGAATTTCGATTCTACGGGTCGCAAATTAAGGCACTTCCCCGCCTTATCTCAGCATTGCAAGCAGAGAGACTCTTGGCAAAGGGGAATTACCAAGGGTATCTGGTCAGCCTCCAGAGTGAACCAATGGGAGATGTCACATTGGATAGCGTACCAATTGTCTGCGAATTTGCCGATGTGTTCCCAGATGACCTACCGGGCATTCCGCCCAACAGACAGGTAGAGTTTGTTATAGATGTGATTCCTGGAGCTACACCCATGTCCAAAGCTCCGTATAGAATGGCGCCAAAGGAGTTACAAGAATTGAAACTACAATTAGAGGAGATGTTGGAGAAAGGCTTCATCAGACCAAGTGTGTCTCCTTGGGGAGCGCCAGTGTTGTTTGTCAAAAAGAAAGATGGTAGCATGAGGATGTGTATTGACTACCGAGAACTGAATAAACTGACTATTAATAATAAATATCCCCTTCCAAGGATCGAAGATTTATTCGACCAGCTAAAAGGAGCAGCTGTGTTTTCAAAGATTGATTTGCGATCAGGATACCATCAATTGAAGGTCAAACCAACTGACATTCCAAAGACGGCATTCAGAACTAGATATGGGCATTACGAATTTACAGTGATGCCATTCAGCCTCACTAACGCCCCAACGGTATTCATGGATTTGATGAATCGGGTGTTCCATGAATATCTAGATAAGTTTGTCATCGTCTTCATTGATGACATTCTGATTTATTCGAAGGATGCTAGAACCCATAAGGAACACTTAAGAATCGTGTTAAAGGTGCTACGAGCAGAAAAGTTATACGCCAAATTCAAGAAGTGTGAATTTTGGCTAGAAAGGGTAGGATTTTTGGGCCATATTGTGACCTCAAAGGGCATAGAAGTTGATCCTTCTAAGGTTGAGACTGTCACAAATTGGCCTACACCTGCCAATGTTGGAGACGTAAGAAGCTTTTTGGGTTTAGCCGGGTATTACCGGCACTTTATTGAAGGTTTCTCTAAGATAGCGGGCCCGATGACCCAGCTGACTCGTAAAGGTATTAAGTTCCAATGGACTGACAAGTGTGAACAAAGTTTTCAGGAACTGAAGAAACGGCTGGTTACGGTACCTGTATTAACTGTACCTGACGGGTCAAACGGATTTGTTATCTACAGTGACACATCTAAACAAGCATTGGGCTGTGTACTTATGCAGAAAGGGAAGGTTACAGCCTATGCATCGAGGCGGTTGAGACAGCATGAACAGAATTATCCGACGCATGACCTTGAGTTAGCAGCAGTAATCCACGCCTTGAAGATATGGCGTCATTACCTATATGGGAGTAGATGTGAAATTTACACTGATCACAAGAGTCTCAAATACTTCTTCACTAAGAAGGAGTTAAACATGAGACAACGACAGTGGCTGGAATTAGTAAAAGATTTTGACTGTACCATACTTTATCACCCAGGCAAGGCCAACGCAGTTGCAGATGCCTTAAGCCGAAAGAGTAGTGGCGAAATGGCAGCATTGAGAACGGTACAAGAGCAATTGATACGGGATTTTGAGAATCTACAAATTGAAGTAATAGCCCCGCCCGTTGACAAATCCAGCATGTTATCTAGTCTGACAATTAAACCCGACTTGAAAGATCGAATTTTGAGGGTTCAAAAGGATGACAAATTTTTGGAGAAAATAAAGTCCGGCGTTGGGACAAGAAGTAGAGTAGGATTTGATATCGCAGCATATGGAGCACTAGTGTTTAACGGACGCCTCTGTGTGCGGAAGAATGAACAGCTTAGGAATGAAATTCTGGCTGAGGCTCATTCCGCCCCTTATGTGGCGCACCCTAGAGGTACAAAGATGTACCAAGATTTACGCGATACATTCTGGTGGAGAAATATGAAAGGTAGTATCGTTAAGTTTGTGGCGAAGTGTATAGTGTGTCAGCCAGTTAAGGCAGAGCACCAGAGGCCATCAGGGCCATTGAATCCATTGGAGATACCAGAATGGAAATGGGAGAAGATCTGTACGGATTTCGTGGTAGGCCTTCCAAGATCGAAAGGAGGTTATGATGCTATTTGGGTCATAGTGGATCGACTTACGAAATTAGCTCACTTTTTGCCGGTTCGTATGAATTTTACATTAGAGCAATTAGCACAGTTGTACGTTAAAGAAATTGTTCGATTGCATGGAGTACCAGCATCAATTGTGTCTGACAGAGACCCGAGATTCAGCTCAAAATTTTGGAAGAGATTACAGACCGCCATGGGGACTAAGTTGAATTTTAGCACAGCGTACCACCCACAGACTGATGGTCAAACAGAAAGGACTAATCAGACATGGAAGATATGCTCAGAGCATGTATTCTAGATTTGGGCGGCAGTTGGGAGAAACGTTTACCATTGGTGGAATTTGCTTATAATAATAGTTATCAGTCAAGTATTGGGATGGCTCCATATGAAGCCTTATATGGTCGGAAATGTCGTTCACCTCTATACTGGAATGAGGTTGGTGAACGAAAATTATTGGGTCCAGAAATGGTGAGGAAGACAGTCGCACAAATTGAAGGGATCAAAGCAAGAATTAACGCTGCTCAGGATAGAGAGAAAAGTTATGCTGATAAGAGAAGAAAAGATCTAGATTTCCAAGTTGGGGAAAAGGTGTTTCTCAAGGTAGCACCGCTGAAAGGTGTTGTTCGATTCGGCAAGAAAGGAAAATTGGTGCCTAGATGTATCGGCCCATTTGAAATACTAGATCGTGTTGGGAATGCAGCTTATCGATTAGCATTACCGCTAGAGCTAGCGGCTGTGCACAATGTATTTCACATCTCATTGTTGAAGAAATATATTCATGACCCGAGTCATGTAATGAATGTTGAGTCAATTAAGATTAAGAAAGATCTATCCTACGAGGAGGAGCCTGTGTGCATATTAGACCGAAAGGTCCATGTTTTGAGAAATCAAGAGATTCCTTTAGTCAAAGTCCAGTGGGGTAAGTACAGTATTAATGAGGCAACTTGAGACAAAGAAGATGAGATTCTAGAGAAATACCCAGACCTCATAGACTCAGGTAAACCAAATTTCAAGGATGAAATTTATTTTAAGGGGGTAAGGTTGTAGCGACCAGGAAATTTTTAGAAAAAAATTAGTTTTATTAAATAATTTCGCGTCGCTATAATTTCACCAAATTTTAAAGTTGCTTAAGTTCGTGCTCGTCTAGTCAGTCATATTTTAAGAATTTAATTAAATTTATATTAAACCATTTTATGCTATTTTAAATCCAAATAAATTCCATATTAACCAAGTCGTTATACTTAAATTCCAAATTTTATTTCCAAAGTTTACATATATATATAATTGATTTCAATTTTTCCAAGACTTTACTCTCCCACGTCAAACACAATTTCAAGCCCTATCCAACTGTCAATTGGATTAGAACACTAACTCAAACCTGTAAACTCCCCTCAATGATAGGCATTGCACACACACAATTTCAACCGAATTTTGGTTCCATTCTCGAGTCAAGAATCCGTGAGTTACTTCTATTTTTTTTTCCCTTCTTTCTTTCTTTTTCTTCTTTAACCCAATAGTACACAGCAATACATACACATATACACGCACATATGTATACACGTACACAATCAGACATCCATACTGATCCATACATATACACAACAGCTGGCCGTCACAACCGGCATCACCTATCTGCACCGCCATTGGCGGTGGTTCACGGCAGCCGTGCCGGAAACCAACGCATCCGACACCACTACACCATCTCCCTCACACAGCAACACCACCAACCCACCACCATTCACTCTCGACATCATCCCCAGCCACTGCCGCCATGCCATTGTCGGCCAACACCACTCCTTCAACCCAAAACAAATTCACAAAAACCGGAAATCAAGCCAAGAATACCATGAACCCAAATCAAACCCCTCGAGCCTCAACCACTCTTGAAAACCAAATCGTCTAATCCAACCGCGAACTGTACCTCCTCGACCGCGAGTCCCTCTTCGCCGCTCGAACCCCAAGCCTTGAGCGCTGCTCCTCCTGAGGTCAGACCGCCTCTGCCGATCGACCGTATCGAGCCACGACGCGGCCAGTTGCGTCTCGTTTATTTTCCCGAGCCCTCAACCAAACCAACCTGGCCACCCGCACTCACTTTTGGCCGGAAACCCACTGTCATCGGCGCCAATCGCGCCGAGAAGCAGCCTCGCGCCTTGGCTATCGGCCCAAGACCCCACACCCAAATCCCGAGTCCAAGCCTTTGGCCAGTCGCAAAACTCGACAGAGCCCAAACCTAGCCACCCTCTTTCATCACTCACCAGAATCTCTCTCGCCAGTCTCAGTCCAGTCCCAGATCAAAACCTCACACCCAATTTTGTTTTTTCTCCTTCTGCACTGTTGAGCCGATTTGGGGTTATATTTGTCAATTTTGCACTTAGGGTCCCTATGTTTTCAGAAACTTTAGGAGTCAGTCCCCAAATTCTTAGATTTATTTATTTCAGTCCCAAGATAATTACAGTGTCCAATTTTAGTCCCTAGATTTTGGGTATATTTTAAATTGGTCCCAAGAGTTTTGGTCTTATCTATCTTAGTCCCCAACCTTTTGAAAAATATTATGTCAGTCCTAAACTATTTCAGTATTTCAATTTAGTCCCTAAAGTTTATTTCCCTTTTTTATAAATTATTATTTCTTTCATATTAAAATAATTTATTTTATTTTCACTACATGAGGCACGAAGAGCAATAGACGAGTAGATTTCTCTTAAAGTAGCTTAACTCACAAGCTTAAGGTAGACTCTAAATTTATAAAATGTTTTCTTAAAGTATTGCGCATTATTAATTGATTTATGTGATAAATGTTATGTGAAAATATGTGATTACAAGAAAGTTTGCACATTATTATATGCTTAAGAAAGAATGCATATATGCTTAAGATCTCTTTATGATGCGCGTATCTGCTTTAATGCATAAGAACGAGAATATCTATTATCAAAGACAAGACAAGATCCTTCCAAGGAAGAAAGAAAGAATTATTTGCATGTTTACATGTCATGTTTATTATATGAATTGATTAATATGCGCTAGAGTCAACTGAGTATATTTTTATACTCATTCTTTCAACTAACACTTTCAGGTTTTGGAGCCGGTGGCGGGACGACAGACGAAGGCTGCTAGAAACATAACTTGAAATTTATATTAAATGTTTCTGGGATTTCAAATTATTCCTTTATTTGACTGTTAAAACTCCACTTATTTTTAGACAAGATTCGTTATTCGTTAATGAGATTTTCCGCATCTAATTATTTTGTTATGAGTTCCGCATTTTAAGTTAATTTTAAAGATCAGTTAGCGTCCCAAGTTTCTTAAATTTGGGGCGTTACAGAGAGGAAGTCGCGATTGGGTTTGGGGATTCCGGCCAGAGCTTTGGCCAAGGTATGTCTCGGTTCTTGGGGTTTTCAAATTTCTATTTGAGGAGCATTTTGGGGTTGAATAAGTGGTGGTGCGTGGTGGCGACCGGCGGTGATGAGCAGCCGGCAGTGGCTGCTCTGTTTCTGCCCCTTTTCTTTTCTTTTTTTTTTTTCGAATTGGGTCGGTCAATTGGGTGGTTGAAGGAACGGAGGAATTGGTGAGCGAAAGGGCTGAGTTGGTTCGACTCAAAGGTTCGAGAAGACAAGCAGCAGCTGATGGCTACTCTGTTTCTGTGTGTGTACGTGTGTGCCTTTGTACAGCAGTGTGTGTATACCTGAATTTAGGAACCGGTTTCAGCGTGTAGAGTGTATTGGACAAATTTGCAGACTGTGAATGTGTAGTTTGTGAATGTAATTTGGTTGTGAAGTGTGTATTGGTGAATGTCGTTTCCTGTGAATTGAGTGCGTGTATTCTATAATCATCTGCTGGGAATTATCTGTGTATTTTGTTGTGAATGTTGAATGCTTTAGTGCTGTGAACTGTATGTGTAGCTAGAAAAATTTGCAGAAATCATGAGTGTTTGAATATAACTTGCCCTCTTGCTGTGTGAATGCTAACAAGGAGTATGTGTCTATATATACACTCATATATGTATCCAAAAGAAACGTGGGGAGATGGAGAAATCAGGTAAGATCCTATGTTGCAGAAAAATCAGAGATACTGGTGTACTTCAGTTGCCAACGGCCACTTCAGTTAGGGAGAATCTGAGAGAGTCTTAGATGAAATCTGAGATTTCTCTGTTAGTTCAACGTGGGTCTTGAGAGGAGAAAAAGTCCAAGGCACGTTTGGCTAAGCTCAACCAGCCAAACTCAATATGATTTGGGCTTCAAATAGGGCTCTAAAATTTGCTTGAATTAAAACAAGGGAAATTTAGGTCTGACACCCTTTTTTTCAATAAATTTCACATTTACCTATCTTTTGTTGGTTTTGCAGTTTTATACCTAACAATTGCATATTTGCACCCATTTTTTTAAAGAGAAATTTTTAATTTTTTTAATTTTTATGGGGTTTTCAAATTATTTAATATATTAAAATCATTATCTAAACATGATCTTTTTGTTCATTTTTAAATTACCACATAATATTCTATAGATTAGGTGGTTGATATTGTGAGTATATTTTTGAATTTAAAATTTAAATATGTGCCCTATCTTGATTTAATATATGTTGTTCTTTTATCTTTATATTATCTTTACATTTTTTATTCACTTAATTGTTAATTATTAATTAATTACTAATTATCAAATAATTAGATTAAAAATAGATTGGGGGATATTTCATTCAGTTGGGAATCGTACGAATAAGGAATTCGAAGGACTCCTTTATGTGTTGGGGTCTTACGAATGCTCTAGATTTTATTGTCTTCACCTTGCTAGTGGTAGGTCCGATTGTTATGGTCGTTGTCGTCGATTTAGTGTTCGCATCTTCAAGGCGTCACGCAAGGGTGGCAGGGGTGGAAGAAGGTCCAACTAAAGGAACAATGGTCAGGGGCGTAATCAATGTTCTACAGGAAGGAATAGTGGGTTTAAGGGTCGGAGGAAGAGGGTTGTAAGTAAGATTTCCATTCCCATCCCAGAATGCTATACGGTTAGTTTGCCCTATGTTTCCAGGGATTGATTTTGTTTCTGCACATTTTTTTGTTTGTATTTTGGGGGGTTTGATGTGGTAGGTTTCAATAAACGTTCATTGTAACCATGTTTTGTTTGTTGTTGCTTTTTTTCCTTCTTTACTCTGTCAAATCTTGAGGATGGTGCATATTTTTTGTTCGTTGGCTGCGGCTAGCTCTGTGGGTGCTTTTTGTTACATGTAATACATAGGGCTGCTTTGTGAAGTATTTAGTTTGGAAGAGCATGGTGGTCTCTGCTTCGTGAATTATCTAGTTTGGAAGAGCATGTGGTCCCAAATGATCATTTTAATTAGCACAAGTTGTCTATGCCACAATGATTATACTTGGCTAGCTTATGTCTGCTTATTCTCAATGCATCATGATTTTCTCAAGAATTCTTGTCTTCAACATTTCTAAAAATAGCTCAATATAGTGAATTTTGACAATGATATATAAGAATTCTAGAGGCAACATTAACATTAAAAATCAACAAAGTAATTAGAATAATGAAGAATTGACGTGCCTTGGCTTCAGTGGAAATTTTTCATTGATTGACATATAGAGGAAGTATTCAACTAATTTTCCTCCCTAATAGAACTATTGTTAACCATGATTAGTACTGCTTAGAATCAAAATTCTATCTGAGAATCCTCATTTATATTTGAGTTTGACCCAATACAATATCGCAAACAATTATTACTAAGTGAACACCTAATCACACTCTTCTCACATTTAATAGCCAACCAACTAGATGTGCTTTATTATTGAACTCTACGCATAATTGACTCCAAATTCTGCTTTATGACACTAATATAGAATGTAAGTTCCATTGCATCCATTGAATGTATATATCCTTTAGTCATTGCACAATGTAAAGGAGTAAAACAAAAGATTCACCAGAAAATTTGAAAAAGGTACTTGAAAATTAATTAGCACACGTTGAGAAGAGTATAGTGGTCCCAAATAATCAATTCAAAAGATTTTAAGTTATCCATGGGTAAGCTTGTGTGTAGGGTTAAATTGACAGAATGTAATATCCATCATTAGGCCTTGCAGTGGTTGATATTATATGTGCAATCATTATAATGTCACCACTTGAGTTGAAGGGATTTTGGCTTTCTTCTTTTTATTTTGTGCATAGGAAATTTAACATGATATGATACAGCTGTCGGTTCGCTGGTGTGATACATCATGGAGATGATACGTCAACTTGAGTGGGGTACTTGATATGTTTGTAGAACATATCAGCTTGGTGATTTCTACCACTAAACTGCATTTCCCATGTCCCTATAGTCCTCCCTTCGCCTCAATGTTTAAGTAATGCAGTATTGATTTGTTTCTGTGTCTTTTTAATAAGTTGGTGAGTACTTTTTGCCGAAGTAATGTTGGTATACAGGGAAATCAGTGTATTTAAGTTCATGAAATTAATTTTCAAATAATTAATTATAGTCAAACAGGGATCTTCCAATTTACTCAAACAGTTATATATACTTGTACTTAAGTTCATGAATTATTTTTCTTAAATTAAATGCGTAATTATAGTATAATACACTGAATAAGAATGAATTTTTAGTATTTCAATAAATTATATATTATTATAATTTAAATAGTGCATACCTCAACTTGTATAATACTGCACAGACAGGATGATACGCTACAAAACCATTTAGGGGCTACAAAATCTTCTTGAATCCCAAGTAAAAAGAAACATATTCTACTACCATGTGAAAATATCATCTAAATCATAAAAAATATATAGGGGTTTTGGTATGTGGTTCTAGAGTTTTTTGACAGTATAATTATATATTTAAGAAACTCTATATATGTGGTATGTGGTCGTGATCAAGAAACTCTCTCTCTCTCTACATATATATATATATATATATATATTCTCTCCCCCCTTGAAATTAGCTTTTTTTTTCCCTATCTATCGTTGTTACACTATCCTTCAACCGAACAGAATTTAACAATAAAATTCAACCCCACACAAGAACTCATAACTTTTACTTACCATATTAACTTCTTCAGACATCCTTAATTTTAGCTAACTGGACTGCTGGATTCATGTTTATTTCTGCTATGTGTGAATCCAAAGTTCTCTTTTTTCCATTCTTCTTCTTGTATGGAATCCCTTTGGGCTTTGCATGACACTTCTTTACTTTGCTGAAGTACATCCGAATGGATCCATGGGATGTTTACCATGATGTGTTGCAACTGCCAAGTCGTCGGAGTGATACGACATGAAGATGTTCTGATTACTTGAGGAGGGTTCTTGTTACGTTCTATAGATATGCTAAGTTCATGATTTATAACACTAAGCAGCATTCTGGGAACTCTAATAGTTTTTTGAATAGGAAACGAGGCACTGACTATAAGCAGTAGTATCTATATGAAAATATCTTATGATTCATAAAAAATATATAGAATTAGGGGTTTTGGTATGTGGTTCTAGGGTTTTTTGATAGTATAATTATATATTTAAGAAACTATATATATATATTCATCCCCTTGAAATTATCTGTTTTTCCTCTACTTGTCACTGTTATACTATCCTTAAACCGAACAGAATTTATCTATAAAATCCAATCCCAGACACAAGAGCTCATAACTTTTACTTACCATATTAACTTCTTTAGGGGTCTTTAAATTCAGCTAACAAGCCTGCTGGGATTCATGTTTATTTGTGCTATGTGTGGATTCAAATTTCTCTTTTTTCCGCTCTCCTTCATGTATGGAATCCCTTTGAGCTTTGCATGATACTCCTTTACTTTGCTCAAGTACATCCGATTGGATCCATAGGATTTTTACCATGGTGTGTTACAACTGCTAATTTGTTGGTGTGATACGACATGGAGATGTTCTGTTTACTTGAGGGGGGTAGTTGTTACATTCTACAAAGATGTTAAGTTCATGATTTCTAAACTAAGCAGCATTTTCCATGTTAAGTTCATGATGTTCCGTGTTTTACATATGCTACTACAATTGTTGTAGTGTAACGTCTTAAGTGGTGCAATACTAATTAGTTTTTGTCTTGTTTGAATAGGTTGGTGAGTACTTTTTGCCGAAGGAACTTTGGTATAAGGGGAAAATAAGTGTCAAGACTGATGGCCATGTCTTCTCAACATTGAAGAGGGTCTTCACACCATCTCAGTTGGAGTTATTTCGCAAATCATGTCTTGGATATCTATTGGATGTTCAAGATTTTGACCTGAATGCCCAGTTGATTCATCAAGTACTCATTCGGGAGATAAAGTGTGATGAAGCTGATGCTATGTGGTTTGACTTCAATGGTGAATTGGTACGTTTTTCGCTTGAACAATTCTGCCTAATATCTGGGATGCCATGTGTAGGCGAAGGTAGTCGTGCTCAATATTGTGGCAAGTTCAATAGATTAAAACTGTTGTACTTCTCAAAGTACTCCTGTGTTGATCAAGATGCCATTACAAAGGTGTTCACTGGAAAGGTTGTGAAGGACGACCGAGATCAGGTGAATATTGGGATTTTGCTTATGTTGACATCCTACATGTACACATGCTGTAACGCCCTAAATTTAAGAAACTTGGGTCGCTAACTGATCTTTAAAATTACTTAAAATGCGGAACTCATAGCAAAATAATTAGATGCGGAAAATCTTATTAACGAATAATAAAGAATCTTGTCCAAAAATAAGTGGAGTTTTAACAGTCAAATAAAGAAATAATTTGAAATCCTAGAAACGTTTAATATAAATTTCAAGTCATGTTTCTAGCAGCCTTCGTCCGCCGTCCCGCCACCGGCTCCAAAACCTGAAAGTGTTAGTTGAAAGAATGAGTATAAAAATATACTCAGTAGACTCTAGCGCATATTAATCAATTCATATAATAAACATAACATGTAAACATGCAAATAATTCTTTCTTTCTTCCTTGGGAGAATCTTGTCTTGTCTTTGAGAATAGATATTCTCGTTCTTATGCATTAAAGCAGATACGCGTATTATAAAGAGATCTTAAGCATATATGCATTCTTTCTTAAGCATATAATAATATGTAAACTTTCTTGTAATCACATATTTTCACATAACATTTATCACATAAATCAATTAATAATACGCAATACTTTAAGAAAATATTTTATAAATTTAGAGTTTACCTTAAGCTTGTGAGTTGAGCTACTTTGAGAGAAATCTATTCGTCTATTGCTCTTCGCGCCTCGTCTAGTGAAAATAAAATAAATTATTTTAGTATGAAAGAAATAATACTTTATAAAAAGGGAAATAAACTTTAGGGATTAAATTGGAACTTTTAAATAGTTTAGGATCGGGACTGAAAAGGTAGATGACAAAATTAAGGGCTGAATTCACGAAACTGAAAGTTAGAGTCCCTATTTAGTTAAACTGAAAGTATTGGGACTGACATAACTAAATCTGAAAATCTGGGGACTGAATTTCAGAATTTCTGGAAACGTAGGGACCCTGAGTACAAAATTAACAAAATATAACCCCCAAATCGGCTCAGCAGTGCAGAAGGAGAAAAACGAAATTGGGTGTGAGGCTTTGATCTGGGACTGGACTGACACCGGCGAGAGATATTCCGGTGAGTGATGAAAAAGGGTGGCTAGGTCTAGGTCGGTCGAGTTTCGCGACTGGCCAAAGGCCTGGACTCGGGATTGGGCGTGGGGTCTTGGGCCGATAGCCAAGGCGCGAGGCTGCTTCTCAGCGAGATTGGCGCCGGCAACGGTGGGTTTCCGGCCAAGAGTGAGTGCGGGTGGCCAGGTTGGTTTGGTTGAGGGCTCGGGAGAGGAAGCGAGACGCGACTGGCCGCGTCATGGCTCGATACGATCGATCGGCAGAGGCGGTCCGACCTCGGGAGGAGCAGCGGTCAAGGCTTGGGGTTCGAGCGGCAAAGAGGGACTCACAGTCGAGGAGGTACGGTTCGCGGCTGGGTTAGACGATTTGGTTTTCAAGAGTAGTTGAGACTCGAGGGGTTTGATTTGGATTCGTGGTATTCTTGGCTTGATTTCTGGTTTTTTTGTGAATTTGTTTTGGGTTGAAGGAGTGGCGTTGGCCGACAATGGCATGGCAGCAGTGGCTGGGGATGATGTCGAGAGTGAATGGTGGTGGGTTGGTGGTGTTTCTGTGTGAGGGAGATGGTATAGTGGTGTCGGGTGTGTTGGTTGCCGGCACGGCTGCCGCGAACCACCTTCAATGGCGGTGCAGATAGGTGATGCCGGTTGTGACGGCCGGCTGTTGTGTATATGTATGGATCAGTATGGATGTCTGATTGTGTACGTGTATGTATATGTGCGTGTATATGTGTATGTATTGCTGTGTACTGTTGGGTTAAAGAAGAAAAAGAAAGAAATAAGGAAAAAAAATAGAAGTAACTCACGGATTCTTGACTCGAGAATGGAACCAAAATTCGGCTGAAATTGTGTGTGTGCAATGCCTATCATAGAGGGGAGTTTATAGGTTTTGAGTTACAATTTCCTAGTTCGACTGGGAATTTGGAGTTTAAGTGCATACGAACTTTCATGTGTACTGGTAATCAAAGTTGAATGAATTTCAAAACAATAACAACGGCTAAAACAAGTCGAGCTAGGATACAATAATTGTAATAAAACTCATTTGATATAAAAGATTTGGAGCTTTTAGAAAACAATTTATTTAATACAAAAATTTAATTTCGTCTCAAAATATTCGACTAGACGAGCGCGAGCCTAAACAAACTTTAAAATTTTGGTGAAATTATAGCGACTCGAATTTATTTAATAAAATTAATTTTTCTAAAAATTTCCGGGTCGCTACACATGGCACTACCATAAGTCAGTAGAGGATTATTTAATGGTCTGGTGGATTCAGAGGATAGGGATAGATATCCTTGGGGTTGGAAATTTTTAATTTCTTGTTGGAAAAATTAAAAGCTGGGCTACGTAATAAGTCTGCATCACGAGAGAGTAATGCAAGGCCAACTATGGGCTATAGATTGAATGGATTTTTGTTCGCATTCCAAATATGGATATACGAGACTTTCCCAACATTACAAGGCCTTTGCTGTACGAAGGTTGGATCCCAGTATCCCCGAATCTTGAACTGGTCTTCATCTGTGCCAGGGTTAAAGCTGAAGGTCGATCCTGAGATAGATTTCTTTAGTAGGCCTAAGGTGAGTAATAGTAATACCAATACTCTTTATGTTGTTTGAACATTATTGTTAGGTATACTGCCATTCGATGGCACCACTAATGTTTTCACTTTCTTATTCTATGTTTTCCATAGATCTGTGTGCGTGCAGTATAGCCTGACTCAGCTGAGATGGTTATGCCATATGCCAAGACTTTGTATGAGGATTGCGTCCCAAAACATGTGTATAACATTGGCAAAGACAAGGGGTTGCCTGACAATGTAAGCAGGGGTTTGTGGATTCTCTCTAGTCCTTCCCATCTTATATAGCGTGTCACAATTCTCTTTGATGCTATTCTTCTTATTATTTTTGGCTAGATCTTTGATTGCAGGAAACTGTAGGTGGGAAAGCTGACAAGTGTCATGGTAGAGTGCAGGAGTTGGAGCAATTCTCTAGAAAAGAATTGATACCAAGTGGTGATCAGAGTTGTATACCGTCTACTATTAAACGCCCTACTTCCTATGATGAGTAGGCTGAAACTTCAATTCACCAAGAAGTGGGCAGCACTCCTTCTCTTTTTCCAATTTGTCCCATTCCCCATTCTTTCACCCTTCGAATAATTAAATTCATTCATTTGACACAGCGTGTTGACTCCGAGACTGCTAGAACTGATATGCTAATCTCCCATGTTGTGGACAAAAACCGGCCAGTTGTAGTGTTACAAACTCATACTCATCTAGTACATGAAAATCCATCGACCACATTGGGTCCAATGAAAAAAGCTTGCTAGCGACCTTTTCCATGTTTTTTTCATCCTTATTATTTATCTCTTGTGTTTATGGTATGAAATATTACTTCTTCCAAACTCGATACAACATATTGATTCGAGCATTTCTACTCCTTGTCGAACAGTCTTTCCAATGAGAGAGAAAGGATCATTTATTATAGATGTACATGACCAAACTCAACTAGTACGAGAGTGGCCAATGACGAGATTGAATGCAAACAAAACAGCGGTCAGCATCCCTTTTCCTTTTGTTTATCTATTTAGATATGTTCCCATGTATGTAGCATGACATATCTAGTTTTGATTTCTTTGATACAGCAATCGAATGCTGACTCATCTTTCTTCTGCGTATTGTCCTCTCCCAGTGGGGCTCGTGTGCCCAGATCGAATGCAATGAAACAGGTCCCTCATCTTTCTCACTGTTTTATTGTTTTCTTCAACTTCTTAGCCCAGGAAAGATTTTTCGAGTTAAGTGGTGATACAGCCGGTTGATGCAAGCATGTCTACTGATCGGCTGGTCCATTCGACCTTGGTGAAAGCCCCACTATTTATGGATGGAGATGCTCAAAGTAAGTCAATACGAGAACGACCAGTGACAAGATCTAATGCATCAAGAACAACTGTTAGCATTCTTGTTCAATTTGATGTTCCATTTATAAGTTTTCTCATGTAATCACCCTTTCAGTCCTTTACTGGATTTTTTTGATACAGCTGGTTGTGCCCAAAACATCTACGCCTACTCAGATGGCCACTCAGGGTGTGGGTTCAGTCTCCAGATCAAATTCAATGAAGCAGGTTTCTAGGCACTCGTGCCATCTCTTTCTCTTTACCATTTTTAGCCGTTTTTCCGCGGGTTCTAAGGCTAGAACCTTCATTGTTTGTGTTTGGTATAGGCTGTGGATTTGACTACAATTACTCGTGCTCACCCAGTTAATCCAGCTATGGTTAGCAGCACGAAGATGGGCCAGTTGTCTGTTGATGGTCAAATGTTGCCCTGTTGTGTTGGTTTACAAAATCTCCAAGTTGACTCTCCAGTTATGGGGTTACAGACTCAACCTCAGTCAGGGCAGAAGCAGCATTATACTGGTCCGAGTGCAATGAAAGAACTTCAGTTCTCTGATACAGATGTAATTTCTAATCTTCGTCACCTGGGTTTTTATCCGTTTATTCCTTTATTTTGTTATCCGGATTTGTGTCTCTTTAGTATTTCCCAATCTCTATTATTCTGGCTCTTCTGTACTGGTAGCGTACAGTGTGCTTGCGGCCTAAATTTCTATTTCAAATGTATATAGGCTGAGGGTCTGGCAAACCCTCTCCAGGTCCAGGATCTATCAGAATGTAATGCCAATCAAAGTGTTCAGGTTTTTTCCTTTTATACACTACCATCATTTGTTATGTTGTCTTTAAGTTACGCCATTCCTCTTTCGTTTTCCTTTTTTAGCTGTTTGTTGTTCTGCCTTGGTTCTCATAAATTATTACATTATATGTTGTGTTCCTCTATGGTTTTAGAAGTGGCTTGACAGCCTTGATGACATCGAGGCAAAGGAGAAGAAGCTCAAAGAAGACTTAGTTAACTGCCAAGAGTTTACGGCTGAGAAATTTGAAGAACACCAGGGAACAATCATAAGTGTTATTGAGAGATATTAACAAATGATGAAAAGGGCTGAAACAGACTTGAAGGTAAAAACCCCTTCCCGTGGGAAGGTATAAATGTATTCGCCATCTTCCTGGTTCAGCCCGAATTTGTGATATTGTCTATTTATTTCCTGGTTTAATGTGCTGTCTTGTTGGGTGTAGCAGCCCCTTGCAAGTAAAAGTATTAGGCCGTCTGGGAGTGATAATCAATATTTGATTGACAAGATACCCAAGGTACCAAGTTCTGCATTGGGAACGTATTTGGTTCATTGTTGAATAATCTAATTCCAATTGGCAGTTGCTACATTCTTCTAGACTTACTTCTCTTTTCCCCTATACTTTTTTCCATTATTTGGTTGATATTATATATGTATGCAATGTAGGACTCCAATTTAGTTCATGGCACGTCATTGCCCAAGGAAGAGGATCAAAGTTCTGAGGCACCACAACTCCAGGATCCTCATGACTTAGATTTGGATTTTGACACCCCCAGTTTTGACCTGGTAAGTGTGGTACCTTTATGTTGTTAGTCGCCATAAATTTTAGCTCGTCTCATAAGTAATTTCCCATGATTATCTTTGCTACTGGTATCTTATATTGGAGTAGATTACGTCACAAGGGGATGAAATTGTACAGCCGGACCCAATGCGACGTCCCTATGTTAAGGGTTCAATATCAGAGCGTTCGGAGGATGGGGTGTTTGGTCAGTCTGGAAAGAAACGGAAACAAGCAAGCAACATTGGGACTCCACATTCGTCCCCTCTACTTCATGATGATGTTCAAGTAACCCCATAGCTCCTGAAACAAGTAGACGACACGATTGAGCATTTCAAGAGTTCAGAGGGGAAGCGTACTGTTAAGGTTCACTTCTTATGTTTTCTCTCTTCTTTTTCCTCTGTCCTTTATGGAAGTTGTCTTAATATGTACCTTACTGTGCATCCTGATGCCTATTCCTTTTTTTTTTATTAATGTTTTATGTGCTCCATGTATTGGCAGCCGTTTTCTGTTATGGTTTTTTTTAGTCATTTATGCAAGTTCTTGTACTAATTACAACTGTGGTTTTTTCCCAGGAGTTTAGCCCTGTCCTGTTCTCTCTTGATACTCAGGTTACGCCTGAGGCGAAAACTCATCATGCAACAATTCTCGGCCGGTTTGTCCGGTCTCCATATGTGCAGTTAGGTTCTTTAGATTTGAAAACAAAAGATGAGGTCCACCATATATCATTTGACTATGTCTTGTGCCTTGATCTACCTAAGATTGATGATGTTGATGTTTTTGAGTCTTGGATGTCATTGAGCCGTCCGCGCAAGTCAATGTCAGTTTTGATTTTCACCTATAGCTTTACTACTGTTGATAATTTAAAAATCCTGTTTTCCTGAATAGTATGACAATGTATTGGAAATTTGTGCATATTTATTGGTCCAATTAAGGTGGACAAGAGGCAGTGGTGGCATGACCTTCAAGAAGTTGGAACGGCTCTACATTCAACAGTAACGATCTACTTTGTCTTCTTTGACTATTACTTCTATCAAGCTATGTTTATTTGCTTACTCTATGTACACTTATTAGTAACTATGTTTGTGTCATTGTCACAGCACATTGATGCCATGTTCTATTACTTCCGGATTCATATGCTCATGAACGATGGCCATCCTGTCAAGGCAACATCTACTAATTGTTACTTTAGTGTTCAGGCTAAGCACATCCACAATCTGAGGCAGAAGAGGGATGGGGTGCGAAACCCACAGAACATGCAGTTGTACCCACTAAGCAAGCAGATCGACTACTCTTGTAACTGGGCTACTGTTGATTATGTGTTCATCCCTATTTTCATGGAATCGCGTTCACACTGGGTATTGGGTGTACTTGACATCCCTAACTGGCAACTACTGATTTACAATTCACTTAGGAGTGTGTGTAGGGACAGAATGGTTTTGGATGATGTTGAGCACAAACGTTATATAGTGCCAATGATTGTTCGGAATTCAGGTATTTTGTCTATGCCGATTGCTCTGACTCCAATTCCATGCTTTGTGGTGACTGATATTCTACAACAGGAGAACGGGTATGTCATTCTTCTTTCTTATTACTGTACATCTTTCTTAATAAGCCTTACTCGGTTGTCTCTTAGTTGTTAGGATCAATACAATCATTTACTCTTCATGCAGTTCTGGTGGTTCGAAATTTTAACTTATGTATGTTGGTTTTTGACAGAGGTGACTGCGGTATATTCATCATTAAGTATGCCGAGTACATTTATCAGAAGAAACTACACGAGATGGCTCAACCATTTGATACGGTGACTTGTCGAAAGAGCATGGCGGTTTAATTGTACAAGTTTGCAATAGAGCAGCCTAAGACTAAGTTAAGTTTTGTTTTGGTAGGACTAAACATGGCTACATGATGTCTATTATGGTAGTTTTGGATTTTAGTGTTGGGATACCTACTGATTGTTAGACATTTTATCAGTTTATTTTTTTTTTGTTTTGGATGCTTTTGATTATTAATCTATGGTTCTTATGACAATGCCACAGCTTCTTTCAAATAAAGGGTTTAGTTCTTGATTACAATTGTTTGTGTCAAAGGCTTTCTATATAGAGATCAATTATGTGTTCTTGGGTTACATAACTGTTTGGTGAGTGAGTTTTTTCATCATTTGGTTAGGTTGGGTCGATCAGCTGATACGTTGTTTTTATTCATTGGCATTCGTAGTTCTATTACATTGTATTGTCAAGCTTGTCTAGTTATCAATTGTTATTCTCGGGTGATTTGGTCGTTTGGTTCGTTCAGCTGATACGTCGTGTTGCTGCTTCCTTGCATATTAACTCTATACTAGTATTTGCCTCCATTGTTTTGCTGAAGACATGTAATGCTCAATTTTAGTTTTCTTGTAGTCCTAAACATGTATCAATACAGGTATAATATAATATGTCTGTTAGATTGAATTCCTTGTAAGGTTTGTTATATACAGGTAGATCATTGTAATCCTGTTTATATTGACAGATAAAATCATACGAACCTCCAAAATTACTGTCAATGTATTATCAGTATGCAGAAATTTGTGAACCTTGTTTGGATGTGCTTTTTGATCTACTGTATCATTGGTAATGTGAATGTGGCTACTTATTTACAAATGTTTATCAAGCCAAGTAAGGTCACAAAATTATCCCTGTCTAGAATATTGGATGAAATTTCAGGAAACAATGGAGAATTTTACGGTGTATGTCACATCTTAAAATGGGCTGCTGTAGGCTGTCAAGATTCACAAGTTACCAGGACAACCAATAAATGTGGATTTTGATCAGTATGCATGGTATATAACTATTGTTCCATGAGCCGGAAGTGCACCATTTTATAACTTTATTGAATCCCCAATGAACTCTTCGACTAATACTCTGGTTATGTGGTTAAATTAAGTTAAAATATTGTATCTTGTCTCTTGTAGAGTTTCGTGAGCAGCACTGTGTAGCAGTCATGTCCTAATATATGAGTCTCACAAAACAACTAAAATTTGTTAATATTTTTTATTACAGGTCCTGGATGTTCTTTTTATTTGGAGCCCTTGAAATATGAGGCCCTTTCAGACGTCAATAGCAATGGGAGAACTCTTTTTCAAAATGAATACGCATGGAACAACGGTGAGACTAATTTATAAGTTGTAAGAGAATGTTGTTATCTGCTATGAGTTTGCTTATGCCTTCTGGAATTGGATTTAAACTGCTTGAGTGTTTTATAGGTTTCTATATTTCTAATCCACATCAGTTCCTGACTCAAGAGAGTTCAACTCTATTGGTTTTTGTTGCTTAAGGTTGTTGGATTGCTTTTTGTAAAGTGCCTGCTGTGTGGCATATTTCTTCCGCTCGATTGTTACGATAAAGTTGTACTGCTATGCTACTGTTATCGACATTGTTGATGTTTGCTGATGGAAATAACTGACAGGTCGAACCTCTTGAATCATGTTTCGTGTTTGAACAATATATATATATAGCAATTGGTAGTAAGCCTAGACTTTTGTAGAAGGTCTCATAACTAATATATATTTGAGAGTTAGCTGCAACTGCTGGAATTAAAATTGAAATCATATAATTAACCCAGAGTTGTAGTAACATGATTAAATATTCGACCCAAACAATAAACCTAAATGAAAACATCAACACAACTCATACTCATGCTCTAAATATCTAAAATGTCCATATAGTTATGAACTTATTCCCCAATTAATACATAATCTTGCAAGGATTAAAATAAGAAGGTGCCTAGAGCATTTTAATATGCTCTAGTTTATTCCATCCATTGGGTTGTCTTCTTTCATGCTTCATCAGAAATCAATGCTTTCATCTGTTGCACTCATCAGTTCATCATCATTATCATCCACATTTACATCCAGACTTACCTGCTGAGCTTGATGTCGTTTCCTCTTCTTTGATGGTATTGTTCCTAATGCGTGTGGTGTTCGGCATTTCCTGGTTGTATGGCCATATGCATTGCACCTTGAACATCTAGGCATTGCACTGTTCTCCACTAATGATTTGTACCTAGACTCTTTTGGCCTTCCTGGTCCCTTCCTGTTCAATGGCGGAAGTACCATCATATTTTCAATTTCAGGAGGAACAGCCCAATTTTTTTTCTCACCCACAGGACAAATGACAGTTGAATATGCACTGCTACTGTTTGAAACTTTAAAGTAGTCTAAACAGTAATCATCTACATTCAAGTGTCGTGCATCGATCACAGCAACCGCATGAGAACATGGCATGTCGTCTACTTCAAACCTCTTACATGTGCATGTTTTCTCCTCCAGGTGTACTATGTGTGATACGGTACCATGGTTAACTTGATATTTCATTGCATTAATAAGTTGTACCTTGCATAGAAGAAAACGTGTTTTGTTAAAGTCTTGCTACACACACTGTTTGATAGCTAAAAGTATATCATTTTATGAATTTAATGATGTCTAACCTGCATTCTGCGCCCCCTTCGTTTGGTTTTCTCTCAGTATTTCTCTCAGTATTCACTTTTTGGTAAGCCTTTGACCATCTGCGATAACCAGCCTTCCTCTGTTTAAAGCAATAGTTTATAATCATCAGTATTTATTATTCTAGCATAATATACTATTATTAAACACAGACTAAAAGATTGTTAGTGTGATACCAGATATTTGCGGATGTTTTCATGTACATTGCTCATATGGAGATTGAATTCATGGATAGTGTAAGCCCGAGCAGCTGTATTGAAATGCACTTTTACACCATTTGCCTTTTTCCTGAATTGTAGTTTGACATTCTTCAACAAATGGTATGAACAAGCTACATGTGATGCTGTTGGGAAGATTTTCTCAGCTATACTTGCAATACTACGGTGTCGATCCGAAACTATACATAAGTCTTGCCGTTCTCCATATGCATCTTTTAATCTATTCAAAAACCATCCCCAGGACTTCTCATTTTCATTGTCCCCAACTCCGTAAGCTAAAATGTATATATGATTGTTGGCATCATGTGTGCATGCCGTAAAAAGGGTACTACCATATATGCCACTCAAATATGTAGCATCTATAACTACGACAGGCTTGCAATATAACCAACCCTGAATAGAAGCCCCCAATGCAACAAAACAGTACCGAAATCTGTTATCATCATCCGTTTCAATTTTTTTTATAGTTCTAGGATTTGTTACCTTAAGTCGATACAAGTATGAAGGCAGAATCTTGTATGACTCTGTTGGGTCACCTCTGATCATCTTCAATGCTTGTTCCCGTGCACGATGTGCTTTATTGTAGCTAATCTTTACTTCATAGAGGTTTAACATATCTACAATGATATTGGCAGGGGTGTAGATGGTTTGCGAGTTTATGAATTTGTATTTGATGCAGTGGGCGACAAGTTCTTGAGTAGCATTCTTGTGTTCACCAGATGAAAGATCAACCAAACAGCAGTGCTTCTCCTTGATTTTTCGGATTTGGAACATTGTTTTCTCTGGAATTTGTGTTGCTCGTAAGCTCTATTTGCAGTAAATCCCTTGACACTTCACATGATACTTCTTTGTGTCAGATTTATAGGTACTGAACTCGTATCCTTCCTTTATTGCATTTAGTGCCAAGCTCATTGCAAAGATAGTTTTTGTCTTATACGTTTGCCCAACTTGCACACTACCACTGTCAATCTCTTCTATCAAGGTGAAAGTTTCTGTATTTTCATCAGCTGGAGGTAAGTTCAACCCATCATATATTTCAGCTACAAGATCCTCTGTAGTTGGTAGCATTGGTATCATTTGGCCA